>PVLA01008698.1:0-85186 GCA_004027455.1 Hydrochoerus hydrochaeris
GGGTGTTTCTTTCCATCATTCTATTTACCCAGTTCTGAGTCAAGAATGTCCCACCTTCTAAGTATGTCTGGCATCTGAGCCTGTTGTCACCTACTCAGCTTAGGCCCCTCCACATTTCTCACTTTACACAATAGTCTCTCAACTGCTCTCCTGGTGTTGCTACCCCCAGCCCACACTTCACGGGGCTACTAGATGCTTTATAAATATCTTTCTAGGCTGAAGTTGGGGAATAGCTTGGTATATGCAAAGCCCTATTTTGAACCCTAGCAGTGCAAAAATAAATAAATAACCACAAAATATTTCTAAAATGTAAATCCCATCTACTCTGCACCTTCTTAGCCTCACACAAAACTCCCTTCTGTCTCCCGGCTGATCGAGGTCTCTCCAAAGGTACTGAATTTGAATGTTTAAGGGGGTTGTGCTACAGTGTTTCCGTCACTGAGATGAGTTTGCAGCAAACAAAATAGCCCAAATAAACAAAGTTATTTAGGCTGGAAATACAGGTCAGTGGTAGCATGCTTTTCTACCATGCAGAAGGTCCCGCCTGGGTCAACACCTAGCACCATCCCCTAAAAATTACACATTGGTCCAAATAGTGTGTTGGTGACACAGTGGATTGATATTTGGGCCTGTTTTTTTTAGCTTAATGTGAAAGTAAAACAAATCACAGATCCGAGGCTGTGGGTGAGTTTGTTTCACTAGAGCTCACAGGTCCAAACAGCTGGGCAGAAAGTACCAGCTTAATGACTGGACCCCTACTAAAGCTGCTGGATTCGGTGTTCTCTCACCATGAGCACCATCATGTCCCCAGGTAGCTTGGACCACCTGTTGTCCAAAGCTATCTCCTCTGCAGTGTCCTTCCTTCCCTGTCTCCTGCTTGTCCTTTAAAACTCAGACAGTCAACATCACCTTTGTGAAAAGTTCCTCTGGTTTTCTCAGCAAGAGATAACCACTCTGGCCTCAGGATTCCTATGGCTTTGAACACACAACTATTTTTACTGCTCTGAATACAATCTGTTGTTTTGTCTATCTCCTCATATTATGGATTCTTCCAGGACATGACTCTTACCCATCTTTGTATCAGCAGCACACATAATCCATAATACATGCATAATGAAATGAATTGAATGAATGGTAAAAAGTAAGAGTAAATGGAAAAGCCCCAAAATAGACTAAACACTGTTTTCACAGACTGCTTCGTTTTAGCCTTTTCAGCAATCTTCTCTCTGCTTTGGAGTGTGTAGCACTGGTCCTATTTCACAGATGAGAAACTTGAGGTTGACAATCTTAAGGCTCTCTAAGGTGACTCTATTCATCAAGTAATGGCCAAACCAAGGCTCAAATTCAGATCTTATTGAATCTGTCTTCTTTCTACTGTGACTGCTTATGCCACCATCATCAGTGTTAAGATTCTATGACTGGTCTTTGTAATCAAATTAGCTAGAAGACAGAATTTAATTTTAAATTTAGGGGTAAATGCACCTAGGATCTAGTCTCATTTTCAAGTTTAATTATGTAGGAGGAGCTGCAGATAGTTTGAAGTGGAAATATTATTTAAAGGGAATCTCAAAAACAGACATGCTTGTTAAGTAATGAAAAATCACTCCACTGAAATCTGGAATTTGATATGCGATTTCTCGTGTGGTACATTTTGGATATGACACTACTATGTGAAACACTGGGCACTCAACAGATACAACAAATACATGAGTTCAGCTTTTGGGGGCCCCTTATGATCCAAACCAGCCAAGGATGGTGGTACACACACATAATCCCAAGCACTTGGGCATCTGAGGGGCAGGATCATGAATTCAAGGCCAATCCGGACTACATAGCAAGACCTTGTCTCAAAAAAGTCCAAGATAACTAAATATGACCCAGGTTTTTTTTTTTTTTTTTTTGTATCAGGCATCAAACTCAAACTCATGACCTCGTGCTTGCCAGGCAGGTGCTTATGCCACTGAACTAAATCCCCAGCCCCCAAGATAACTAAATATGTATATAATAAATACAATATTATACATGGGTTTCACACCTGCTTATCTAAAATGAAGACAACCAAGCTCAGTAACATAGCATGAGAACACGTTTTTTTAAAATCTTATAACCAGTTTCTTAGTTTTCTTACCTGAAACACTAAGGTAATAATTTTCTCTATTTCATAGTGTAACAAGGTATAGTCATGGTTTTGTAAATGCAAATTACCCCAAATAGAACTTTATTTTCTTGGCTTGTTCAACTAGCAAATCATAGTTTCTGTTTGTTCCAAAGCTGTCTTTTTGTTAGTTATTCTCAATCCACCGTTTGAGGAAAGATAGCTTCTCAAAGCCATGAGCATCACCCCTGAGAAAAATGCTATGTGAATTTCATCATTCTTTCCAGAAACACAGTTAATTACGGCTTTGGGTTTTGCCAAGGCTGAAGAAGTTAGTGTCCATGTTCCTCTAATATTAAAACCCTTCAGCCGCGCAGTGAAAAAAACGTTAATAAAAATCAATATGTGCACTAGAGTTAAGGGGTTCGTACAGTTTACACCAGCGGGTGCCGCTTTCAAGCCCACCGGAAGAGATGGAATTTCAGAGTGTGAAAAGAAACTTTCAACAATATATTGAACTGAAATTGTGAATATTCAGACGGGAGAAAAACTGAAGATCAAAGTGGTTGCCAATGTTGCCTAAGAAGGCAGGTGAAAACCCAGGACACTCATATCTAGGGGGGGAGAGAGAGAGAGAGAGAGCCAGCCAGGATGCCCTCCAAGTGGCCAGTCCAGGCGCCGCCCTGGGTGCTGTTTCTTAAGTGACTATCAGAAGCCACCTCCTTCGCCCTGTCATCCTGCGGAGGGACCACGCTGGGTGCAGGGCTTCGCTCGGAGACACGTTTCCTACCATCTCCCAGGAGACAGGAGGGAAAGGGGACGAGCACGGAATGCTCAAGGGCAGCCAGGGAAGTGCGTCCCCTCCCGGGCCGGGGCTCAGCCCGAGCCTCGTACTCACAGGCGCCGCCTTCCAATCCCTCCTGGGGAGAGCGGGGGCCGGGCGCCGCGGCCGGTGCCCGAGGGAGCAGGCCTGGAGGGCCGGCAGGGACAGGTTACAGAAGCCCGCGTGTCCCCGTCCTCGCCATCCCGTCCCGTCCCGTCCCCCGCACCGCGCGCCCCCGAGCCGGCGCCGCCAGACAAGCGCAGGGCAGTGCCAAGAAGAGGAGGAGCAGAGGCCGAAGCTGCGCTGGGGGTGGATTTCGGGACACTGCTGAACGGACTGGGAAAAAAAAAGTCACCCCAGGATGAGCCTTGCAGAGCTCTGCAAACAACAGCCTGCAGCGGGCCGCGGCGCGGTGGCCGCCCGGGCTCGCCAGGCCGGGCGCCAGCAGACTCGGATGGCCCTGAGCTCGGACGGGGCTCCGTCCTGTCATTACTGCTGGCCGCCGGCTTTCCCATGGTGGTTTGGAAGGAGTTCCCCGGGCCGCAGCAGTGCTCTAATTTAAACCTCGCAGGACCTCTGCTCCTTCCTCTGTGGGAGCTATAAACAGCCAGAGCTGCTTACAGCAGCAGCTCGGGTCATCTGGGGAAGATCTGATTTCCTCCAGCCCGCACCAAGTTAGGGCGCCTCCACCCCCAACTTGCTGCGTACACTTCCTTTATTAGTGTCCTGCCCTGTCCCTAGCACGGCTGCCCAGCACGGAAATTCCTCATCCTGGCATTCAAAGCCCACAATTTGTCTCCACATTAATTTCCCACTTCCCTTCCCACCTCACCCCAGCACATTATAATATGAATCATTCTGTAAAGAGAGGCTTTCAGCCCCTCCTTTTCCTACCTGACAGCCCCTCCTCGGCGGGGATCCTCCTCACTCCAGATTGCTTGAAGGCTCAGTTCAAATTCCCGCTCCCCCAAAAGATTTCTGCAAGTTTCCCCTCCTTTCACCCTGTTCATATTGCTTTTTCTGCCTGCCTTCAAAGGTTTGGGACCTCCTGTGGTCCTCCCTGGTGGCCTGGGGCATGGCCCTGGGAAATCAGGTGCAGAGTGAGCCTGTATTAACTGACGGCTGACCTGATCTCACCTGGGCCATGACCTGTGGTGAGGACCGTGGCTTAAGTAGCGAGGTTTTCATGGCTGTGCAGCCTTAGAGCTCTTGCCTGATGGGTTTGAGGCTCGGGATTCAGTCCTGCAGTACCATGTAACACCGAGAGGGAGAGAGAGAGAGAGGGAGGGAGAGAGAGAGAGAGAGAGAGAGACAGAGACAGAGTCAGAGAGAGACAGAGACAGAGACAGAGACAGAGAGAGACAGAGAGAGATTGTAGAGGAAATGTTTTATAAAATGTGCCTGCAATCCTAGCACTCTGGGAGACTAAGGTAGGAGGATGGCCAGTCTGAGCCAAGCCTGGACAATTTAGTGATTTAGCAAGACTTTGTCTCAAAAAATGGGGCGGGAGAGGCTGGGAAGCAGTTCAGTGAGAAGGCCTGGGTTCAATCTCCAGTACTGAAAAAAAGTAAAAATAAAAAAGAGTGGAAGGGTGCAGCAAACATTTGAGTCAACTTTTTTTTAGGATGTGAATTTGTAGGGAAACAGAACTGCAAGCACCCACAGCCACAGCTGCTATACTACAGCGTTATAACTTGGAGCTCGCACTCTTCGGTACCAGGAATATCTCCCCAAAGTGAGATGCTCAGAAAGCCCGCACTCTGGGAAGTGTTTTGTGGGAGGAAACCCCACCACCGCTATTGGGAGAATGCAGGCCGTCCAAACAGCGCCCAGCCAATGAGAAACAGTTCTCTGCTGAGCTGCATTATGACACCCAGCGAAACACAGAACCGGATCTGTCAGGTACTGAATTTCCTGTGGTTTTTAGTAAAGCCTTCTCCATGACATTTCCTCTGTTACTCTTTGGTGAAAGCAACATGCTTTAAATTCCATCTGTGGTGGCTGGATGGGCCAGCGTCACTGAAGAGACACGGGGTGTGTCCACCCAGCGCGGGCTGTCCAGGCCATGCAGAATGTTCAGTGAATGGGAAGAATTTTCCTGCCTCCGCTAATTTGGAACAATCAAAATCAATTCAGGTTCTAAAGAATTTCAGCCGGGAGTTCTTGAGGGTGTGGCTTCAGGAATGACAGAGATCTCATTGCTATTTAACAGTCCAAGAATCTTCCTTCATTATTTTGTTCTCCCCCCACTTAGTGGCGTTAGGGATTGAAGCCAAGGATTCGTGCGTGTTAGGCAAGTGACCTGCACCCCAGCACCAGATCTCATGACTTCTCATTCCTCTTTTGCTCTTCTATACTTTATCACATTTTGTCAGTATGGGGGGCATGGTTAGTACCACATTAGAACAGTTGAACTGCCCTCCCTTAGTAATATTTCTTCACTGTGGGACAAATGTTTGAAATATTTTCCGTAGACGGTTTTTCCAAAATAAGCCTAAGAGTTTGGTATGATGGTGCAGGCCTGTAATTCTAGCACTCTTGGAGGCTGAAGCAGGAAGATCACAAATTCAGTTACATTCCTATAATCCCAGCCTGGGCAATGTAGTGATTTAGTGAGAATCTAGCTCAAAAAATAAAAAGGGTTGGGGATGTAGCTCAGGGCAAGGGCTCTAGGTTCAGTCCACAGTGGCACAAAATCAATCAATCAGTCAATCAATCAATCCAAACCATAACATCGATCATACAGCCAGAGAGTAGCAGAACTAGAAGTCAGAAACTTAGATCTAGCTGCACAATTATGGTCATTTAATTTTGCTGAGAGCTGGAAGGAAACTTAGGTATTATTTCACCTTAGCTGCTTATTAAACCGAGTTCCAAGGAGCCTGGGCTTTCAAGGAGGTACTCTGGGAACCTCGGCCAGGTGTGGGAAGAGGGGGTTCTGTGAGGCGCAGGTAGGTCAGTTGAGCTTGAGATCTACTCACGAGATTTACACTAAAAACTATCATTTCTGTCTGTTTTACAGAGTAACTTTAGATTCTTCACGGCTTTGCTACAGAAAGTGTTTCACTTAGGCCACTCCTGATGTGTCGGCTGCTCGGGAAGCTGAGGAGCACGAGCCCAGGAATTCAAGGCCAGCCTGGGCAGTTGTGGCAAAACCCCAAAGATTTTTCAGTCACTAAACTTGGAGTCCAAACTAGTCATGGTGGTACACACCTGTAATCCTAGTATACTGGAAGTCTAAGGCAGGAGGATCAGAAGTTTGAGCCCAGACTAGGCAGTTTAGCAACTCAGTGAGACCATGTCTCAAAAGAAAAACTAGAAAAAGAATTGGGGTGCAAAGGCCCTGGTTTCCATCCCCAGTTCCACAAAAAACTTGGGGCCAGAAATAGTAAATGCTTTGCCCAAGAGCTGACAGCTAAGAGTGAAAGACTGTATATCAGAGACAGGTTAGGTAACTGGCCTCTGTCCGACACTGTGGCCTTGCCTGCTCCTGCTCCTCCTGTTAGCTCCCCTCAGGTCATCCCAGGGCGAGAGAAGCCGTAGTGCAGCCCAGCTCTCAGGCATGACCGTCCCGATAGTGTCGTGCTTGAAACGTGGAAGGCAGAAAGCAGCGTCTTCACACTGGTGAGCTAGACTGCGCTAGCCCTTCGGCTGTGAGACTACAGTCGGCTAACATGTACTTTGTGACAGTATCAAGTGAACACAGTTAAAAATGTGGTTTGTCTGATCACTTAGGACTTTCTTCTTTTCATTCAAATCCAAGTGTGACTAGGCATGGAGTTCAAGGCCAGGCTGACTACCTAGTGAGACTATCTCAAAAAATAAACAGCAACAGAAAACAAATAAGAAGTGAAGGATACTTCTTCATGAACCATCTAGCTAATGGTATAGCCTTGACCTAAGAGTGCTTTTCCTGGAAAGACTGCTTAAACCTCTGTAAGTACGCATCCAGGCAAAAGCGATTCTTCATATGAGACACAATCAGTATGGGAAAGGCATTAGAGGGCACGTATAACCCAGAGAATATGACCATCCTTTAAACTGGCCTGTGTTGGGCATGGTAGCATATGCCTGTAATCCCAGCCCTCCAGAGGCTGAGGCAAGAGGATCTCTGTGAGTTCAAGACCAGCCTGCACTACAAAGAGAGTTCTAGGCTGGTCTAAACTGGATAGTAAGATCCTGTCTCTAAATAAATAAATAACAAAACGGGCACAAATTACATGGGTAACTAGGCTCATAAGGCCTAAAATTTCATGTATTTCCATCTCAGTCTCAGTGGGCCCCGACACCCTTACTGTGAGCTCCTCACCCCCACGAGGGTCTAAGCTCTCCACCTGGCCCGTCCCCTATACCCTGCTTTCTGCATTGGCCACCCACTCTGTACCTCGTCCTGAACCGAACTCAGCTTAGCAACTTTCATCCTGAGCTGAGCCAAGCAATTCTTCGAACAAGATGTTCTCCCCAGGAAGGGCGTCCCTCACCCTTCTGTGTGCGGGACCCCCCTCCCCTCTCTGCTGGCCTCTTCTGTGCCCGACTCCTGCCGTGGCTCTGAGTGCACATGATTGGGAAACTGCTGTGGTCTCTTCTGTCCACCTAGGGTGCTGCATGCCTGGTCATCCCCAGAGCCCCAGGGTGGGGCTTCACACTGTGAAGGAGCGATGAAAGAAACAATGACCGGACAGTAATACTAATGCTAAATGGAATTTTGCTGAGAACTAGTGCCAAGTAACTCACCCTTCGGTGTTTTGCTAAGTGTCGGGTTATTTGCAGGTACAGAAATGAATTTTAACTGAAATGATGTTGACCAGAGCTGACCTTTACTAATTTCAAGGCCCTTGAGCTTTGTTATCTGCTCTTTCTAATTTTCATCCTTCTCACCTGGAGATGTTTGGGAGAAATAGCGCTGTTCTCACTCCTGTGATGACAACTCCAGTCCTGCCTAGAGGCAAAAAATTAAAAGATGACCCTTCCTTTCCTGTCACTTACATTTCTATTAACTGTGTTATTTCCAGAAAATGTAGCAGAAAATTTCTCATTTCCACAGACAAGAGATTATAATAAACAGATCTTGTTTTTTTTTTTATCCAAAACATCCTTATATTATTATATTTTCAAATTCTCAGCCCTAGAAGCAAAGCTTTCGATGTAATTTCTTTTCCTGTTCATGAGATTTACAATAGGAAGGTCATGTTTGTACTAGACTTCAGCTTGAAATTAATCTTCTTTTCTCCTTGGCATTTCTATAGAAGCCAGGCACTTCATTATTTAGCCATTCCTGAATATGAAATACTTGTTATTCTTGAACAACGATCTAATCTCCCCTCTCTGGGTGGAGAAACTGACATGTGGAACTCACAGCTCTTTGCCAGGCATAGATCACTCTAAAGCTTAGGACTGGACATTCAGATGCTTCCCTCTCCATGTTCAGGACTACAAAGTACAAATGCAGGTTGTTCCATAGGCAGCGTGTGGGACATCCTGCACATTAAACCTGTTCATTACAGCTCGTTTGCATTCCGGCTTCCGAGGGAAACTTCATGGAAGAAATAAATAATCACCTGACTGCACAAACAGCTTCCATGCAGATGCGGTGCTGCTCTCACACCCCTCTCTCCTGCCCTGTGCCTCCTACAAATCAAAATATCTTCTTGCTTCGGTGGAACAAGGGTTCATTTAAGCCACATCTGTTGCTCATCAAAGCTCTATTTTAGGAGCAGAGAGTTCTTTTGCAGAGATAGATTCTGTCTTGGAGATCTCATGGCAACAAATAGTCCTCATTAAATTTCACAACATTTTACCAACATACATACAGTACTTACTTTTATGTGATTCTAGAATCTAGGCAAGTGCCCCCCGCCCCTCCCGTGCCTCCCCACTTCAAAGGATTCCTCACTTGACTAATTCTAGAGAGTAAATTGATTTTCTCATCATTTATTGTGTTTGACAATAGAAAGGCTGATGCAGCAACATTGCTAGAATGACAGACCCTTTCCATCCAAGGGGAAGGAATGTGTGTTAATATTCTTAATGATGGGCATCTTTATGAGAAATGGGAAATCATTTATGCTGAGCAGTAACCTGCCTAGGACTAAAAAGTACTTGGTGCTTAGGACGGAAGTGATCTGTCAGGAAAAATTATTTAGACTGATGCAAATTAACTGACTAAATTGGCTTACTGTGGTCTCCTGATGGTGGTGTGTAGATTCAAGTTTGTTAAAAGTCAGTGTGCACCGAAGAAGAATCTGGAAAGGATCTTTCAAGAAATGACCCTTTGGAGGAAAAGATAGCACATTTATTTGATAAATTCCTTTTGTATTTACTAAGAATTTTTGGAAGTGATTTAGGCAAGGACATGTAAATCAAGGGACCCTGTGAGGCAAGTGTGCACATGTCTTGTTTATTTGGAACAGTAGGGCAGGGATACCTTAGAAAACCGATGGGAAGGAAGCCCAGTCAGGATGATGTTCTGGGTTCAGAATGACTGCAGTGCTTTGTTCCAGCCCAAGGGACAAGTCCAGAAGAGGAGAACATTTGGGCCAGCAGCTAACATGCAGTGTATAAACTGGTCCGTGTACCCTGCAGGCGAGACAGCGCCGTCCCACTCTTACCAGGCGGCCTCCTGCACGCCAGTTAGCACACGTTTATTGGACTCTCAGTCTTTTTGTCCTCTCCAGTGTCACAGTAAACCTTCTTTTAGCTTTTTACCAAAAAAGTCTAGTCAACTGAGGGAAGAAGCACTTTACCCGTGCAGGAGGAAACTTCATTGGTCTGCAAAAAAAGGTGTAAATTGCGGGAAAATATAAACCACCTTTGGGTAGCTGACGGCTGAGATTTAGTCTTTAGCATTTGTTTAAAGTTTCTTTTGGAGACCAGCTGACTTGGGCTCAAACCCTAGCTGGGTAGATGTGTATTTTTAAAATCAATTTCTATACTTGTGGCTAGACTGACTAGCTTAGGAATAATGAAGTCCGAAAGGGTGTTAGCGCATTCAGCATATGGTAGTGAGTCCTTATCATTCCATTTCTGCTTTCTGTTCTGAGTCTTTTAGAGCATGTGCATCCCTAACCACGATTCCGGGGAAGATGGCCACAGTCGTGTTTGCCACCTGACAGAGTTTGAGAGCAGAAGCAAAATTTTGCCAAACTTTTGTTTGCAAGCAAAAATGTTCATGGACTGATATATGCGTACATGTGTAGATGTATATATATGTCACCCAGGCTGGCCTAAAACTTGAGGCAGTTCTCCAGCCTCAGCCTCCTGAGTGCTGGGATTACAGGCGTGCGTGCACCACTACACTTTGCTGCAAGAATCACTTTTAAAGGACAACTTTGATAATCAATAATAATATGAACGTTATTATTGGGACTCTGAATGTGGGCCAGTCATTCAGAGGACTGGGAAATCTCAAGCTTTGGTATTAGATATCTTTAATTTCTTTTTCTTTCTAAAAAACCATGAATTAGGGAACAACAGAGGAATGAACATCATCCAAGAAATTCTGTGTGCGTCGAGTCTGGTTTCTGACCTAGTAGTCCTGGTGGAAGTAGCCAGAGGCCTCAGCTGCCAGTGCAAAGCCATATGTGCCAGAAGGCAGCAGGCTGGCAAAGCTGAGGACCACAAAGCAGGCCGAGAGGGTAAGGAAGGAGAAAGTGTTGGGAACAGGAGGCTGGACTCAAGCCGTGCAGAGGCTGCAGCCTCCAATAGGTGCTGATGCATCAGAGAGAGGGTGGGGAGAGAAGGGCTGGGATGTAGACCCAAAAAGCCGCAGCCTGCGGAAGCTATGAGACCCCGTGTCTGGGACCAAAAGGTGCGTGAGGAAGAGGACCCGGCAGCCCTGGTAAGGGCAGAGATCTGAACCCCCTGTGGGAGGGGCTGGTCAGTGCAGTCCTGACCTGCAGCCCCCTTAGGCTTCAGTAAAGGTCAGCTGCTCCCCTGGACACGCTCTGGGTGGGCGCAGGCAGGGCCTGCAGGTCTTCCCTGCAGGTCTTCCTGGCGGAGACACTCAGCGTGCTGACCCTCCGTGGGTACAGAACTGGGAAGGCTAATACCAAAGAAAAAGATATGGTTGGTGGCAGCCTAAGAAGAGGGAGGACTCTGTACCCACTACTTGTCTTCAGGGCCCGAGTCCCTGGACTGGTCTCTTCCCGAGTCACTGCTCTGCGGACCGTGGACACTGTTTAGCTCATTGGTTATAGCAAACGGAAAACCATGAAATCCGATGGGCAGTCTGGTATCACTTTTGTAAAAATATCATACAGACCAGTGTTTGTAATCTGAAAGAAGTTAACCAGTGAAAGCCCTTATCTATCAAATTATCAACAGAGCAGCGTGGCTTTCCAAGGGCCGACTTAAAACAATCTTAAAGTGACCCCCCTGCCCCAGCCCTTGCCTTTGAAACTGTGTGCTTTGGTGTAAAGCCGAGGTACAGTCAACTAAGCCAACTTAATTATTAGGTCTTGGGTTTAAGTATTTAAATCATGATGTCTTACAAGCTTTTTAATAGAGATCTGCAAGCAGAATTCATTTAACAAGCATTTATTGAATGCTTGGTGTGTGTCGGGCTGCTATGGATGCACATGAAATGTGGTGACCTGCTTTGTCACGCATGCAGTTTGCCTTACAAATTATTGTCCTAGAAACAATCTCCCAACTGCAACATTAAACCATTATTAAATATATGGAAAAGAAGTTGGTTAAGTCAGGCATGGGGGCACAGGGCTCTGATCCCAGCACTTGGGAGGCTGAAGCAAGAAGACTGCAAGTTTAAGGTTAGGCTTGGGAACCAAAGATAAAATGGGGGAAAAAAAAGAAAAAAAATTGGTTGAAATATTAACTGAATTTACAAGAAAAAAACTGGCAGTGGTACAGCACTTACCCAGTGTACATTGCACTCTGGGTATGATTCCCAGCATAGGGTGAGGAAAATGTGATAGTTAATGGTAGGAGTCTAGAGTCCACCTCTAGCCCTAATCCCTACGAGTCTGTAACACTGATGAAGTTAGTGACGCTTTCTGAAACTGTCTCCTTATTTGTCAGATGGGAACTATGAGGACTCAAAGTAATAGAGATGTCAAGACAATTAAATTAGATAATCCACGTAGAGCACCTGCTTATACATGTTTAAGTAGGCATTTAATAAATCTTAGCTGTTTATTTTATACAACCACAGTAAGCAAAACATAGACATCTTTCTCAGAAATTCTGTTTTGTTCTTTAAAAAAGCCCAGTGTGGTGGCACATGCTTGTAATCCTATCATTTGGGAGGCTGAGGCAGGAGTATCTCTGTGAGTTTGAAGCCACCCTACATGGTGAGTTCAAGACCAATGCGAACTACACAGTGATACCTGTCTCACAAAGCAAAACAAAAAAGACATGGTCATGAGGATATGAAAAGGCACTGGGGTAGTAGGGGGGTATATTGGATGACTGGATATATTAGAACCATAGGGTAGATAGAGCCTGTGCTTAACATGTATGAGGTCCTGCCTTCAATGTCCTGCACCAAAAACATAAAAATAAATACAAATAAAATTTTAAAAAAAGAATTAGAGAGAGAGAGAGAGACTAAAATTCTTTTGCCTATGACTTGGGTATCTGTTTGGACTCTTGGCATCTAGTAGCTGTGACTATTAATGATAGAAGTAACCCAGACAGCCTGTAGCTCAGTTTACCAAGTGGGCCCAGTAATGCTTGGCCTACCCACTTTTTGTCTGAAACATTATGAAGATCAAATTTTAGGACTTAAGGAAGTAGTTTGCACAAAATCCAGGCACAGTAGCACATGACTGTGGTCTCAGGAGGTTGAGACCTGCGGGTCGCTTGGACCCAGAGGTCCAGGGCCAATCTGGTAACAAAATAAATAAATCTGTCTCAAAATAAACGAATTAAACAAAAATCGCCAGTATAAATTTCCGCCAGGGTATGGCACGGATTACTAATGACTGATTAGCAAGTGGGATGATTGTGATTGCTAAGGTTTAAGTACAGATTACTTTTCAGTTTGCAGAGGTAGACTAGAGGCCTAGGGGCAGTTTGGAGAAACAGAAGACCTGGATTCTCCTTCTTCACTTTGCCTCTACTCAGCTCCATGTATGGGTGCTAATTATTTAACTCCTTTGAGTCTGTGTTTCTTTTCTCTTTTTTCTAAAAAATTGTATTTGAAAATAGCTTTGAATGTGAGGCAAGTTTGTAAGAATGGTAGGCAGCACACTTGCACTTCAATTATTTGGATTCATTTGTAGTTACCAGTTTGCCCCAGGTGCTAACTTCACCCAGGTCATTTGTGGTGAGTTACGTTCCAGTCCGCACACGGCAAGCTGACCATCTCCTGTGCTGAAGATACATTTAAAACATCGAACTTGCCAAACCTAATGGCTTCCTCTAATCTACCTTAAACAGGCTGGGAATACTTACATGATTCTACAATTAGGCAAAATCATCCAATAGAAGGACTATTTTGTAAAAAAAAAAAAAAAAAATGTTGACCATCTTGTATAATTTATTGAATACTATACTGAAGGTGAAGAAACCCCCATTGGGTGCACCTTCCCAGCATCATAAAGTAAAAAACATGTTAAGTCGAACCATAGTAAATGGACGAATCTGTTGAGTGCAGATGGATGGGGGGGAAGGGGGGGAGGTGCTACCTTCTTTCCTTCAACTGTGCACAATGATCTGTGCACAACCCAGTCTTGTACAGCTACATAGTAATAGTTCAAAGCCAAGCACAGTGGTGCACGCCCATAATCCTAGCACTTAGCAGGCTGAGAGGACGTGGTGAGCTCCAGGCCAGCCTGGAGTAAGAGTGAGAACTCACAGTGCGTCACCCAAGAATGTGGCTGTTGATTATTCTGTAACATAGACCCAGGTACGTAGAGATATGATATGCTCTGTACAGTTGTCCAAAATCAAATGAGATGCTTAAAAGCACTTTAGAAAATATAAGGCATGGATTGTTATAAGAAGTCAAAAGACATATATTTCCTAAACTGTGAAGAATAATCCCCTCAAACGGAGGACTCACACATCATATCGGAGCACGGACAGAAAGTTCACTGTCTGCATAACGAGCTAACAATTAGTGGCCAAATTTGTCCCTGTGGTGAACGGAGGGGAGAAAGATGCTCTCACGTTGTATAACACATTTTTTAAGTTTTATTCTTTCTCCTGCAAGGACGAGCATCTTTTTTTGTGCTGTTTTTTTTACTTTTTAAGTGAGGTTATTTTGGGTGGAGATTTTGAGTATGTTTGGGAAGAGATTACGAAAAGCCAAAGGGCAGCTGCTGTTCAAAGGTGGAACAACTGCGGGGAAGAGCTTGGTAAAAGCTCGGCTTTGCTGCTCCTGCTCCACTCTTTGAGTAATGAAAGCGTCAACTTCATTTCCACATAACGACAGCTGAGCTGTGTGAGTGGGGACGAGGGAACCGTTTTTCACAGAAGTGTGTGGTGCCTACGCTTAGGTGAAAGTGATTTGAGCAAAATACTTGCTTAGGAGGCAAAGAAGTAACTTTTCATAGAACCCTTTGTAGCATATATACACTATCGTAAGTTTAGCTGTCCAAAAAGAGGTTTATTATCTGCCTGATTATCTCCATGTCCCCAAGAGATTGCACCTTTTCATCACAAGTTGCAATATTCATAAGCCTAATGGTTTTGTAATTCTAACCAGATTCGCAATTACATTTTCCAGTGGATGGAACTATAACCTAAAAGTATGAACAAAAATGCTCTTGGGACATGCCTCTTTCATTGCCCTGAAAATCATAATGGCTTCCTTTACATACAGCAGCATCAAAAAGGAAATCTAGAGCACGGGTTAAAAATGAAGTTATTTTCCAAAAAGCCAAACCATACATATGTGTTCTAAACTGACCTGTTATTTTGTTATCTGTTATCTGCTATTGAGTTGTTATTCTTTCTAGTACAAAATGAACAACATAAGTTAATGAGTGTGGGAAGCATTTATATCCAATAATCACTAATTTTACTCTTTACAAATAAGTCAGTTTTAAAACAAATTATGTGAAAGATACATAATTATAGACACATTCATATTTAAGTTACAAATTTTTTTTCTCCTTCCTTCCTTCCTTCCTTCCTTCCTTCCTTCCTTCCTTCCTTCCATGTACTGTGGATTAAATTCAGAGCCTGCCCTCTGAGCTACATCTCCAAATTTGTCTTTATTTTTTATTTTGTGACAGGCTCTCACTAAGTTGCACAGACTGGGCTCAAACTGCATGATCTCCTGCCTCAGCCTTCCAGAGTGCTGGTGTTATAAGTGTGTGCCACCTTGCCTGGTTCTTGTGTTTCCTTTGGAAAACTTTCAGTAGCTGAAGAAGTATTTTCTATGCTTGTCTCCCAGTGAGGTAATGTTCCTGAGGGACAGCTCTACAGCTGTAATCTAGTAAGTGTCCCTGATGGTGATAACGTGTGATGAAGTAGGAAGCAGTGAAGTAGGTGACTGTAGCCGTGAGGTCTGGGGCTTGAAGTGTAGCCGTGGCAGAGTGTGTGATTGGGTTCAGACAGCACAGAAAAAGTCACAGATTCTAACACTAATCACTCACTGCACCCAGCGGGTCTTCAGACCAATGGCATAGTCCCTGTTTTCTGGTGTGTAGATATTACAACCTGCGGTGACTTAGCACAAGTGAAAAGTCTTCAAAAGAGTGACAGTTGCTATGTCACCGGCACTTTCACAGTATTCCTTGGGTGTGTTTTTAGAAAGTGCTGTCACAGCCAGCATGGAGGCTGCAGCTATAATCCCAGCACCCTGGGAGACTGAGGCAGGCGGGTGAGCCCCATCCTGGGCAATTTAGCAGCTTAATGAGATTCTGGATATGAAAAAGGGGAGAAGGTCCTAGTGTGTAGCTCAGCGAGAAGGCCTTGGATTCCATGCCCAGGAAAGTCTGTTGCAGAGAGAATCTCTATAATAAAGCTGTGTACTTCCAGATCAATCGTTCATAACAATAGTATGATTATTTTTTTTCTTTGAGTGGATTTTTCCACTAGGAATTCATCTAAAAAGTCAGTGTCTTTTGTTATCTAAGTCCCTATCATTCTTTTCTCTCTTTTTGGCTCTGGGAATTGAACTCCCCACCTCGTGCTTTCCAGGCAGGTGCTGTGCTGCTGGGCTCTCTGCCTGGCCCCTACCGTCATTCTTTACAAAAGGGCCGAACTATTGACTCAGCCAGGGAATCCGTGATCAAAAGGAGGGTGCAGCTCAGCTCTTTACCTTCTGGTCAGGTCCTAGCTAACGAGGTAAGATTGACCCATGAGCTCTCCGTAGGCCCAGAAGAAATTCATGTACTTGGACTGTCTTTTAAAACAGAGTCTTATTCTGCTGTCCAGGCTGGCCTCAAACTCAGGGCCGTCCTCCTGCAGACTGCCTCAGCCTCAGTGCTGGGATTATGGGTGGGAGCCACCACACCCAGCATACTTGGATTTTTTTCACAGAGCTTGCTTGACAGAACTCTCTGGTAAGAGTGAGTTTTGTGGGCTGGGAGTGTCATTCTGTGGCAGAGCGCTTGCCTCATGTGTGTGAAGCTCTGGGTTTGATATCCGACATCTCAAATTTTTATGATTTCAGACAGGCTTCTCTACGAACTCGGTGGTACATTTTCTCTGATGTAAAATTTAGACGATTGAAAAACCCTAAATCTGCCTTGGAAGTAACAACACATAAGATTCACTATCTTTGATAGAATGTGTGATAATATTCTTTTGCAAGTGATTTAAAACCTCTCATCTCACTTGCCAATTGTTATACAAAGGAAAATTCTGTTCCTGGGCAAAAAATTTTTATAACCATATTTCATCGTTTAAAAAAAAACCCCACTATGATTCACTATGGAATTTAGAGTGCTTTAATTCATACTATGCAGCAGATCCGGGACACATCCATGTATCTAGCCATGCCCTTGAATTTCTGGTCTGGCCATGATTCTACAGGTCCTTAAAAACAGAATTGTCACTGTCTCCTCAGTTCAGCTCTCCAGAGAAATTAACTGATGACATGGAGTCCTGTGCAGCTGGCATCTGAGTGACACCTGGCTGCACAGTTCCACATCTCATCAAGGAAGATGGAATTTTAGTTGACCTATTGTCTATTTGAATCTGTTTCTGGATGGAATCCAGCTGGCCCTAGTGCAGCCCTAGAGAGAGATGTGGGGGAAAAAAATGGAAAAATGAGAAAAAAAATTTAAACCAGAGTGTCTTTCACGATGTCAAAAGAATGCCTGCTGTGGTTGTAGATCTGCTGCTGATTAGTTTCTTAAAAGTTTTCAGTGACTAAAATGTCATTTTCCCTCCCGGTTGTCTCTGGCTGTTCTAACCGTGCGTGTGCTGTGAAGGCTGCAGCAGGTGCTGGCTGGGTTGTCCTGATGTCGTGTTGCACGCGGCGGGGCTTAAAACTCAACTCCTGCTGCAGCGTTTCTACTCATGTAAGGGTGAGCAACAATATCAAAACTCTACCAAAGATATCAATAAATGCAAAATTGTGCCTAACAAAAGAGCTAAAAAGATGACAAGATTTTAAGCTGGAAGAGAGACTGTAGAAAAGGGAAATTAGTGATGGTTGGAAGAGTTAGGAAAAGAAAGTTCCATGAGGTTGTGGGGCTTGCTTCAGTCTATTTTTTGTTTGTATGTTTTGGTTTTGATTTTTTTGAGGGTTTCAACTACGTGGCCCAGACTGGCTTTAATTCGTGGCAAGTCCAGAATACAGATCATGGTGGTGTACAGGTAGCTAAATTATTCAGAACTATTACAGGCAGATAGGCAGGGCTGGGCCCGGGGGGTCAGGGCAGAAGGCAGACACGGCTGGGGGTGCCCTTGTGAAGGTCGGGCCTCAGGACAAGGAGGAGACCTCCCATCCTTCCCTAGGATGAACAGCAGGGACTGATACTCTAAGTAGGTGTCAGTCACCTTGGGTGGGGACCATAGCCCCCTTAACTCAGCCCTTCCAGGAAAGCCTGTGTGATATAAATATATTTTAGGTAATATTGATCCATATATATATATATATATATATATATATATATATCCAGATTACAAGTATAGTTGCTTAGGATATAAATATATATGATATATATTTAGGATATGTATAGGATGTATATATCCTGAACAACTATACTTGTAATCTTATTAGTTAACTATAGTTTTATCAGATTTATACCTACTTCACCTCACAGTTTTACCCCAGAAAACTCCCTTGGGAAGTGGGTTCCCTGTGGGCCGCCCCCTCGGGACACCCTGCTGTTCCTCTCAGACAGAAGCTTTCTCTCAATAAATATTTCCTACTCTTTTTTTAAAGAAAAAAAATGAAGCAGAAAAAGATAGAAATAATACATAATTTTAAAAAAACAGTAAGAAATCACTAGTTGGTAATTACATATTTTCCTCTTAGAAGTAGTTGCTCAAGTTACAGAAGTAAAGCCTACAAAGTGGCCATTTAAACAGTGAGACTGCAACCGGTTCTGTTCATCTATCCAGCAAAAATGTATTTCCTACTCTTCACCTCCAATGTTCCTACAGTTCATTCCTCAGTTTTAGAGAGCACGGACTCAGCGGGTCAGACGTCTAGCAGGTTGGAGCTGTGGTTCCCTTTTGTGACTGACATGGCATGGAGGACCTGTACCCCTGCATCATTTCCCCCGCACTGGTGGGGTGGGATTCCGATGTGCAGAACCGCGGTGGGCGCAGCGCCTCCCACGGAAAACAGCGCGGAGGCTCACGAGCTCTGCAGTAGGAGTAAGAGAGGTAAGTTCGGGGCATGTGGGGCCAGCTGAGTGAAAAGCAGAGTGTGTAGAGGAAGACAGACGGCCATGGGGAAAAGCAGGGAGGGCCCTAAATGCTAGGACCGTTTAGACTGGATGCTGCAGAAAATGGGGAGATGCTCTTTCAGAATAGGGGATATGATGACACCAGTATTAAGAAGATTAGTTTAACAGTTTAATGGACATATGTAAGACGCTTGGAGATAAGAAATGAAATTCAACCGGGCATGGTGGCTCATGCCTGTGATCCCAGCACTTTGGAGGTTGAAGCAGGAGAATCACTGTCAGTTCAAGGCCAGCTGGGCTCCAAAGTGAGCTCAAGGCCACCCTGAATTGTGGATTACACAAATCAAAACAAAACAAAACAAAACAAATTAAATTTGAGCCACGTGTGGTGGCAAACATCTGTAATCCCAGCACTAGGGAGGCTGAGGCAGGACAATTGCTGTGAGTTCAAGGCTATCCTGGGCTACATAGTGAGTTCAAGGCCTCAAACACTGCCTTTTGAACTGCCTCAAAAGAAAGAAAGAAAGGACGAAAGAAAGAAAGAAAGAAAGAAAGAAAGAAAGAAAGAAAGAAAGAAAGTGGAGGAGGAGGAAGAGGATGAAAAAATGAGGGAAAAAAAGAAGAGGAAGAAAAAATGAAATTAAGAAACCTGTGGTACTGCTACCTGTGGTTCCAACAATAGCAGAGGCTGAGGCAAGAAGGTCCCAAATCTGAGCCTAACTTGGGCAACTTCGATGACTTGACAAGACCTTATCTCAAAAAGTACAAAAGGGTGAAGGATATAGCTCAGTGCAAAGCCCTGGATTGAGACTTCAGTACAAAAAAGTGGGATAAATTACAAAGCTCACGTGGAAGCAGGGGGGGCATGCAGCACTGAATTAAAGTCCTTCCCCCACTCTCCTTTAGCTGGCAGGTCTTACTTGGGCTTTTTCTTAGGGAAGGGCAGAAATCACCAGTAAAGGGGAATAATCTGGCTGGAGAGAAGGGCAGAATGAAGGCCAAGAGCTAATGCTAAACTCCTAAAAGGTTAGCAAGCTCTCTCAGAATCCCAGAATCTAGTCAAGTTCTAGGAAACAGGCCTCCAGTTTCTGGTGTCGCTGGTGCCCGGTGCACTGCAGCGCACCACTCTCCTAGCTTAGTGACTCTGCCAGTGTGCAGCAAATCGCATCTCATTGCTAGTAACATGCTTTATTGTCTAAACCTTGAAAAGTTATCAAGGGAATACTAAGTCAAGTACACAGTTTAGTTGATTCTTTTGCCCTCACGAAATAGGATTTACTTGTCACTGAACGCAACACGGCCCAGGGCTATTGTAAGGTTCCAAAGAGGACTGGGGCAGAAACCATTGTAGGTACCCTCAATGCTTTCAGACTTACGTGGGGAACCAATGGTAGATTGGTAGGGAGTTATTTTTTATAGCAAAATGGCTAAGGAGAATAATGGTGGCTAAACATGCAGTTTTCTATATATGTCCTAATTGCTTTCTTTTCTTTTCTTTTCTTTTCTTTTCTTTTCTTTTCTTTTCTTTTCTTTCTTTCTTTCTTTATGGAGACAGGCTCTTGCTATGTAGTTCAAGCTGGTTTGAACTCTCAGTAATCCTGCCTCAGCCTCCCAAGTGCTGGAATTACAAGTGTGCATCAACAATCAGCACTGTCTTTATTCTTGTGTCAAGAACATGAGTCTCAACAGAGCATATTTTGATTGCATTTATATTCTTCTTCCTACTTCTCTACTTATTTTTATCTTCTTACAAGGTCACACTTCTCCAATTCAACAAGTATTGACAACCTCAAGGTAAGCCTAGAAGGTCAGGAGTAAAATTGTGACCTGAAATCCAAATTTAGACATATGAAATTAAATTCAGGAGTATCAGCTCACATTTCATCATCCCAGTTCCAGACAGAGACGTGTCTACTGGGCAGGGAAGTGCAAGCCTCCAGCAGGCTGAGGCATGAGGGTCCCAAATTTGAGGCCAGCCTGGGAAATAGAGATTTAGTGAGACCTGGCTAAAAAAAATTTAAAAACTTGATACAGCTCAAGTCTGAAGGCTCTGGGTTCAATTCCCAGTACCACACGCCCACCAGCCCACACGCACATGCTTAGAGACACAGCTTAGTGAGTGCTGAATGAAGAGACCTAGTGTTAAACTGGTGATCTAAGCCCAACTCTTATTATGTTTATTGATCTAACCAAGGTGCTTATATATTACGTCCAGTGCTCTGGAGACTCAACAAGTCGGTTGCCAGCCGTTAATGGCTTTCAGAGACTCTCGCTCATGTCAGTCAGATCCTCAGGCCTGGCAACTGCGAAAAACAGATTACAGGTGCCGGGCTCTGGCTGGTGCTTCTCCCGCAGAAACCAAAGAACACGGTTCAGAGCACTCACTTGGGTAAAAGCACAGGCCAAAGTCTTCATTAAAAACTTGAATAGAACCCAAGGCCCTTTTGGGGGACCAAATACTGTTGAAACTCCACAGTTGAAGCTATTCCCACACGTTTTCTGGAACTACTTTCCAATTCTCCAGCTGAGTGATTTAAGCTCTCTGTTCACCCAAGCACACTGCCCCCCACATACAGTGGCAGAAAATGAAACGGCAAACACGATCGTCTCCTTCTGATAATCCACACCTCATCCTGAAACTGGCCATTGAGTTAGAGTACTTGACTAAAGGGTGGCTCCTCTATTTCCTGGAAATAATGTGGTAGGGATTAAAAAAAAAAAAGACAAAGCAAGAGATGATAGAAAAAACCAGGGGAGTGGAGAAAGCTTTCCCAAATCTGAAAATTAAGAAGAGTTGGCCTGGGGCTGGGGGAAGCAGTAGCTCTGTGGTCAGAGTGATTGTCTACAGTACCCAAGGCCAGGAGATCTTGTCTCTGTGCCCACTGTACCAGTTCAATCGCTACACAGTGTACACACGTGTCAAAATGTCACTTTGTACTACTTGACTATGTGCCATTATCATGTGACAATTTAAAACTTTTTTAATGATGGCTTTTTAAAAATAGTTTTTAGAGTGAAGGGAGAGTGTTTACCACTTGTAAAATATGTCATTCATTCATTCTGTAAGAGGATGTCCATCCACCTCTTCCAAGATAAGACCTGAGATTATAAGCAGAGGCAATGTAAATATTCCATCTCTCCTTGGCTTCAGAATCTTTTTACATTTTTACATTTCATGTCCCTCTCTACCAAACTATTTATAGTTGAAGGAAGAGGATTATGGGTGATCTGCAAAAGCAGCTTGTTGTTTTGACTTGAAAAATTCACAGCATCCTCAAAGGTAGATGCCTTAGACTTTTACTTGGCCAACCATTATTTTTAAATCTGAGAAAATATCCTTTTTATCTAGGGAGGTGTTTGTCTTATTAAAAAAAAATCAAAGTTGTATACTCTGTCCAATGTCTACCAATGATCTGAAAATTATTCTTTATCTGTTTCAGTTATATTATTAAACACTGGCATACGTAGGCATTAACCCAGGTTTGCATTACAAACTTTCCCCACATGTAACCAGACTACATGTAATGTACAATGATACATTCACTGTATAGTGAGCACTGTCACTATGGAGCTTTGTGATGCTGCCAAGTGAAACTAACCTCAGCACCCCTATCTCCTGGGGAGTCACCATCCCCCTATGTCCTGGGCTTGCTGGCAATTCAGTGTCATCTTTGTCCCTTCATCTGACTTAATTCTGTTACTGTTATGTGTTTCTCCCATTCTTTTCTCATGCTCAACAGCTCAACAGGAATAAACTCTTTCTTAAAATTTAGACATTGGAGCTGGGCTTGGTGGCACACGGAAGGCTGAGGCAGGAGGATTGTGAGTTTGAGGTCAGCCGTGGTACATAGTTAAGACTCTCAAAAAAAAAAGATTGGGCTTTAGGAATCCTCCCAGTTCCTCTCTCTGTCTCTCTGCCTCTCTCTGTCTTCCTCCCCTTCTGTTCCCTCTCTTTCTGAAAAGGACACTCTAGAGTCTGATCTGATCTAGCATTGACACGGCATCTTTCTAGAAGAGAAGACTGTGAGGTAGAGGCAAGGAAAGGGAGGCTGGAACTTTCCTTTCTCTTCTTTTCTCTCTTTTGCTCAGTCATTCTTCCCCCGTCCTTACTGCCTTCTTTGCTCTGCCTAAGTGACTCCATTTATTGTTCATTCACACTGTGTTTTTTCAAATCTTCTATTAAAAAAAAATCACCCTCATTCTAGCACCCAGTTCAAACAGCTCTTTCTCCAAGGGTGGGAATAAGGAGGCAGCCGGTTTTGCAGTTAACATCCCCACTTCTTAGAGAAGGACACTGGGTGACAGAAGTGGTACATAAATTGTTTGATACCTCAAAGTTTGGAAGGGATGAACCTGAGGCCCTGCTCTATGCATCGCTGGCTCCATCTTGCAACGCAAGGTTGACCCAGCTCCGGTTCCCCTCCTCCTATCGGGGGCTCCATTAACACTTTTATCTAATTGGTACTAACTGAGGCTTAACCACAAAATTCTTTGCATGTCTACTGAAAAATTCTCTGTGTACATGTCTTCCTCTCACAGCTAACCTAGATCTGCCTTTGGGACGAGGGCCATGTGCCGTGTTGTTTTGTATTCTTGTCTGCATAGGAATGAAGTCATAGGATAAAGGCACACACATGGGAGGCTCTCAGTTCAGGTACAGCTGGCTCTGGCCTGTGACTGACTGATTCTGTGTGGTCGGAAGCTTGGCTGGTCTGCAGAACACTAGAGACGCTGCTGGTAAGTGGAGCCTTAAGCTACTTGACACTGAGCACCTTCCCCAAATCTGCCGTACTAAGTACAGACATCATATATGCGAAGGAATATGACAGCTCGTGTGAAGCCTCTGATGTACCGTGTGAAAAGTATTCACGGCACCTTCCTGTCTCTCTCCAGCTCAGAGCTCTCAAAAGAGAAAAAGGAGGACGTGAACTGTAGGGGCCTTGCTCTTCTGGGATGCCCTGCTTGCAAGGTGAAAGTTAAAAGCTGGAGTTTCAACAAACTCTGGGGTACCGCGAATCACATTTGTTTATTGGAACATTCTATCCAGGAGAAGATTGATTGCCAGCAGGTGAAGGTTAAGGAGGAGGCTCCATGTGGCAGGAAGTCTATTTAGAGAACATTATATTGTAGAAAACTGATTTTGGTGCCAAGCCATAATAGTAGTATGAGTCTGGAGATAATATCCTCAGGTGCACCCGTCAAATGTAACATTCGTAAACACACTCTGAATGCAATGAATCTTTTTTTTTTTTTTGCCCACCATGACTCTGGTCAATGAAAATGTACATCAGTCAATGTCTTAGTGAGAGAAAACCCAGTGACTATCATTTTATACCATCTTTGGTGATGCAAGACAAGTCTTTTTTTGAGTCAGGGTCTCACTATGTAGTCCAATCTTGCCTTGAGCTCACTATGTAGCCCACACTGGCCTTAAACTTGGCAGTGATCCTCCTGCCTCAGCTTCTGAAGTGTGGAGATTACAGGCATGCACCACCACGCCCGGTAAGACAAGTCTTTAAAAATGATGCGCTTCTCCTACAAAAATATCTAGGCTTGCTTGGAAGTTTATTATCCAGCTGAGCTTCAGGATCTTTTTAATTTTACACTTAACCAGAGTCATCTGCACTCTTGCCAATTGTCCAACTCTGCTCCTACCACCAATTCCTAACCCCATGTTGGGATTGGATTAGCATCCGTTGAAATTTGTAGATCAATTATGAGATACTTGACCTTTGACAATTAAGACTCTTCATTCAGAAACAGTGTGGCTTTTCATTTTTACATCCTAGAAGTTTATTACCAGCCTTATCTTCTAAGTTAAAAAGTGGTATGTCTGACTCCCTTAGACTCACATTTTAGAAGGAGTTGCTTATGTGATCTGTAGTTTTTTAGTTTGAAAATACAGTGGAAAGCTATGCTGGATGAGGTAGCACACACCTGCTATCCCAGCACTCGGGAGACCGAGGCAGGAGGATTGCTGTGAGTTTGAGACCAACTTGGGCTACATAGTAAATTCAAGCCTGGCCTGAACTACATAGAGAGATCCTGTCTCAAAAAGCAAAAACAAAAAAAGCTCTATGCTTTAATTAATGAAGTTTTAGTACATTATTATACACAAGTACATGGTCTGTGTATTTTGAGGGCAAAGTAGACTGGCTTGGCGGCTCTGGCTGCAGACAAAATTATGCACCGTTAGTGCTAATGCCTGTCCGAAAGTTCCGTAGCCATGTTGGCTGGTAAGAGCGAAGTGTGCAGAACATACTCCGTGCTCCATCACGGGCAGTGCAGGTGACACAGGGCAGGTGCAGACCAGATGATCAGGTCTGTAAGCAATATCCTTAGATCTATTCCAAGACTGATGACTGAAACTGAAGTAACCAGCGTCTAAGTACATATTTGCCAAATGACATTCGGTGCTTTGCTAAGGAATTGCTGGACTGATGGTGTAGCTCAGTGGTATGGTGCTTGGCCAGCATGCGTAAGGCCCTGAGTTCAATCCCCAGTACCACAAAAAATTGCTTAGTCTATTTCCCTAGTGGGAAAAGGTTCCTGCAGGTTTAGTGGTTAGTGGTGAGTGCAAAAATCTAAGGGCAGGCAGGACCCAGAATGACAGCTTTTAGCTTGTTTGCTCTGAGGGTGACCAACAGCAAGTGTTCTAGGCCTCTTGTCTTGCCTAAATGGTGTCCAGTTTTGCCAGTCACTTCTAGAAGCTGACTTAACTCTCCACAGAGTTTTGTGGAGGTAACATTTCTTCCCAAGCAGTGTGCTAGGAGCAAGGCAGAGGAGCGCATGGCTCTAGGTGAATCCACCTCCCTGCTGGGGTCCACTGACTGACCCTCAGTTCCCCCACAGCACTACCAGCCATCCCTGCTCTTTGGTACCTTTAACACAAGAGCCGCAGCTCTGTTCCTCCCCGCCAAGGGCATCAGTGGGTGAACTGCCCCTCCAGGTCTACTAATGCAAATGCACCTTCCTTTTCCCTCACCCGTCCCCCTCCCTGTGGAAGCAGAGGAGAATCTTAATGTAAAATACAATTGACTTAACCAAGATGAATGCATTCCTGAACCCTAGATCTGTATCAACATATACACCTGCCAGCCTTCTCTCTCCGCATCTCCTGAACATCCAATATTGGACATTTGCTAACCTTGGTTTCCCTGTTTTCTTCACATGTTCCCAGCTGTGAATCCTTATTGCATTTAACAGAGGAGGAAGAGAAGACCGCAGAGCTAGTAAGAGGTCATCTCTGGATTAAAACACAGGGCTGTTTGTACCTACAGCTTGTACTCTGCTGCACCAAACTTAAATTTAGCATTTTATACTTTAGAGGGGCAGCCAAGAGAGAGAACTTCTGTCATGGTCACAGAAAGCCAAAATAAATGGGGGCTTTTTCATATAATAATTCAACCTAATTTTGGACAATAATTTCAGGTTTTGTTTAAGTGACATTTTCTCTATGGCTTTTAAAAATAAAACCAACTGAATGTCATCATTTTTCCTTACCTCTTGTGTATAGGACAGAAGCTACAAGCACGGGTTAAGGGTTCAAGCAGGGTAACTCGAGTGAGGAAAGAGCCCCTGGCTGTTTGCCTCACTGAATTAATCAAACACATTCATTAGTGTCTTCCTGGGGCGTGGAAAGGTACCAGGCCAGTCCCTGTCACCCTACTTTAAGTGCCAAAGGATAAAAAAGCCAATCACAATGCAAGATAAAAATATATAAGGTAACTGTGCTAAGAATGACCCACAGGTGACTAAAGACCAGCCTCGAGAGGAGAAAACCATGGTTAGAAGTGGAGCAGCAGGGGAGGCTTTAGGAGGAGGTGGGAACTGCAGCTAAAACTCTGGAAGATGGACGAACGGACAAGGATGAGCCAGGAGGTGCCTTCTACACATAGGCCTTTGTGTCCAGAATCAGAGGGAAACACGAATATGAGGACAAATGCAGTTTATAGACAAGAAACTAGAAAACTAGAGAGACTGAGGCCAAGAGAAAAGATTTGGCAGAAGGAGACATGACCTGGCCATCTTGGCGGGAGGTGAAGTTAGATTCCTGAAGTCGTAGATTTTGGAAGGAAAGCGGGGGCCAAATACCAGAGAGCCAGCACATTGACTGGAAGTCTGGGCTTTGTCCTGTAGGACTGAGGTCCCACGTGGTAGCTGGCAAACAAGGAATGCTCTGAGGGAAGTGGGGATTTAGGAAAACTCATTCTGCAAGTGGTGGCCAGAGGCCGGAGACGGGGGCTGACAGTACAGCTCAGTGGTGCAGCATGGGCTTAGTGTGCATGAGGAGGAAGAGAAGAGGAGGAAGAGGAGGAACAGAAGGAGAAGGAGAAGTTAAACAAAAAGAAAAATGAGAAGTGCATGGAAGCAAGGAGGACCAGCAGGAAGCTGCTGTGGTGACCTACATGGAAAGCATGAGGCTCTGGGGCGGTAGCTGCGGGCTGGATGCGGGAGGTGTCCTAAAGGTCCCGAGGATTTGATGACAGGTTTGGTACAGGGGAGAGGGAATGTTAGAGGGAGAGTCAGGCTAAGGGGCCAATTGCCCTCCTCCCCAGTGTGCCGGAAGTGAACTGAAAATATTTTAAATATGAAACATATTTCAGGACCAATTTTGTCCACAAAAATATTTTGTTCTTTCGAGGTTTTTTTTCCCCCATGGCTCTAACCTAAAATAAAGGTGAATTTACCACATGGCCATAAGCTTAATTTTACGCATGTGTCTGTTTTACCCAATGTCTGTAAAGATGATGATAAAAATAATCTATTTAGAGTCAGCTTATAAAAATGTTAATCCCCTTAAATTTCCTCCATGTGGTAAATTCAAAATATTGCAAACAGAAAAAAGAACCAGATGCCTTAACCTGACCCATTGGTTGGCCTCATCCACAGGGCAATGACTGGAGAAATCTCAATACTATATATACCTCTGCACCAGAAACCCCGCTTTATGGATTTAAAGAATAAATATGTTTAAATCTAAAACAAAGGACCACTTCTCTATCCATTCCTAGATGGATTCGTAATTGGGAAAGGAAATGAGGGGTCCCACTTTGTGTAGGTCTCAGCTATGATTATGGAAGTGGCCATGACAATCCGTCTGATATCACACAAATTTCTTTAAGGAAACAGTAGAACCGTTGGAGATCTTCGATGAAGGTCACACTCATGATCTGCCATGTGTCTGTCAATACCAGGATTCACGCATGTTAATATTCTCCTCCCAACCATGAAAATGAGTTTTGCAAACTTCATGAATCAAATTTTCTGATCACCTCTAAAATTCATCATCTTAAAACATAACTAGAGAGAAGGATGCAACCACCATTAAGAGACCTTTTTCCCACCCCAATCCAGCTTCCGGTCCCTTAAAGAAAGAGAAGGAAGGAGGGAGGGAGGGAAGGAGGGAGAGATGGAGGGAGGGTGGGCACTCATGTGTTCAAACACTTTTACAGCTGTTAGGGTACTGATGGGAACTTCATATGTTATCAGCATAGGCACTGTCAGGAAGAAAGCAAATGTCAAACTGAGGTATGCAGGAGTCACCGTAAATAAGTCCTGCGAATGTTTACCATCTGGAATGGGAGATTTAGACTTGGACAAGAAACTGAGATTGTCCTGTGGGCACTGTCTTTTAAGCAAGTTCAGTTCACAGAACAAAATGAAAACTTTCATTTTTGAAAGTGTGATTTTATTATTTTTCAACACTTCTTTTCTTCTTTCTCTCTTGTTTAATCCTTTGCACAACTGATTTGGAGACAGAATTTTCCTGTGTTGTCAAAACCCTGTGCAGGCAGCCTGTGATGAGTCTACAGCAGCAGGAACAGGAGCTGGTGGGCCTCGCACTTCTGAACTGCACCTTGCCTTTGTTAGGGTGCCAAGACACCGCATCTCATGTGCGGAACCTGGCCCGTGGGCAGGGGCTTTGTTTTCACTGAAATGTTTCTGCATTGGCGAAATTGGCATGAGTAGCTAGCACCTTGCCTGTTCCATGCCGCCCAAATCATGATCCTGACAACATGAGATGTTAGTTTGCCTTTCTGCATTTTTTAAAACTCCAGTTCCATTGTAAAGCCAAAATGGAATGACTGGAATTCCAAAAGCTTCTGAACTAAGTCCTATTTTGGTTATGTAATATTGGGAATCAGATAATACTCAGTTGGAATAATCACTTGGTTATTTATGAGGCTATTTTCTCACTGGAGGAGATTTTTCAGACTATAACCAGAGAACATTCTGAGTAGCAACTAAACACTATACTAAAATATTGTTTTAATTTTAACTTTTTTAAAAAAAAGATTGAAGAGAAATCAACTATGGCTCATTATATATATATCTGCTATATCATATATATCTCAACTTGATGCATAAGGCATCTTTCTGCAGCTGAATACTGAAGTCAGAAAGCCCTATTGATCCTGTTATTCCATTTACCAAACAGCTCCTATTTCAGAATAACCTATACGCAGTCTGACTCAGAATATCTCACCTGCAAAGGCTGAGGACCGCGTTGGGTTTCTCTGCCAAGTGTGCAAGCCCAGGAGAACAAGAATTCCTGCTCCGCCCCAGGTAAATGCACATTGTGTGGAAAGGTAATTCAGTCTGCTAGACGGCAAAGGGAGTCACTCACAGGCTCGTCTCTCCTGCTCGAAAATTTGAAAAATGAAAATTTCACTTTCTGATCCCTGTAAAAACAGGGCGTCTGTTTAAAAGGCCTGTTTGTACCTCAAACTAAGCAGAGCAAATAAACCTGCTTGCTACACACTCTGCTGGGTTTCATCTCGGGGGTGCCCTGGCCAGGGTGTTGCTCACGCAGAGGATGACGGATGACATCCCATGCTGTGCTGCTCAGGCACCGATGGCCATTACTTTCCAATGACTAATTTATAATTAAAACTTTGTTATTTGTTTGTTTATAACCCAGCCTGAACATCCATTTACATTTAATTAACACTTCAGATAGCTTGTTTAAAACCTATAAATGTAGTGACTCTAATGATCCATTACAGATATGCTACTTTAGTTTTTCATGACTACTTGTAAAACTTTCACAGACAGATCTGCAAATGAATTACCTCCATCTGCTCCCCCTGCAGCTGCAAAAGGGCTATGTTAAAGAGCGTTTTCCTCTTTCCTTCTCTTCTGCTTTTCTTCCAGCTCCCAGCCTTATTTGCTGGAGTTTTAAAGCTGATCTTTTTGCCGCTGAGAGGGTAGCCTCTTCTCTTGAGGACTTTTCCAAACTTTAGAGTCAATCTGAAGATTTTTTTTAAAAAACACTTTGCTCCATCATAAATCAGACACTATCTTGCACAAGTCAGTTAACAAAGCATTTCCATCTCTGCCAGGACCTCAGGAATAGACTCTTGAAAGAATTTTTATGAATTGAGTAATAATAATGTAACAGTCTGACACAATTCTAACTTTGAAAGCTAAACTAAATGCTTTCTTGGCTTTGGTCATCGTTTCTGAGCAATTTCCATTTACTGTTTTGAGTCTATAACGGAGACCTGTAAGGACACAAACACTGCTCCGAAGGACATTTTCTTAGCTACACCTTCCAAAGCAAAGCATGAGAAGCGTTAGTTCTAGAACTACAGCCAAGCATCAAGTTATATGCACTGTTATCCGTCAGCCGGACAATAGTAGCATTGATAGGACAGCAGCCACTGCCTGTGACAAGTGTGCTGGGCTAGCATTCCATTCAAAAGTACGGTGAAAGAGAGAGAAGCATTCAATGCCTTTTACTTTACCTGAAAAAACGGCTTTCCTTGCGGCTGCTGAAAATGAATCCCTCCTCTTCTCCCGAAAGCAAAGGAGTTGTATTGCCTGCAACTCTCACTTGGAGAGGACCACACAGCTCCAGCGAGGCAGCCTTCCTTCTCTTAATCCCCACTCGAATGTGATGACACACACTAACCCCAACCATCTGTTGAAACACGTCCTGGAGCACTCAGCGCGGTGGTGTGTCAGGACGGGCTGCCCAATCCAGTCGCTGGGGCTGGGTGTCTCCTACGGATTGGAGGCTGCGGCAGGGCTGGAACGGGAGGTCTGAGAACTCCCAGCCAAGTAACCTGAGATTTTCGGAGAGAAAGGGCTGCTATAAAAAGAGGAGGAGTGGGAGGTGCTAAAGGGAAGGTAGAGGGAGTGAATTATTCCGGTGACCAGTTGTGCGTTACTTTTCGCAGCTCCCCGTGTCCCCCCGGGATGCTGAGGACCCTCGGTGGGATGCCCAGAGACACTAAAACCCTTTTACAGCCAATCTATTGAGGGCAATCTTCTCGGCCAGCCACCTCCCCTCCAGAGGAGATAAAAGATTCATCCTGTCATGCTGATAAAGTGTTAAATGTGGGAGTCGTTGGCACTGAAATGTGACATCTACATTTTGAAATCTAAACTCCTACCTTCCTTTGATTAGATCGCGGTGCCTCCGACAGTCTGGGAGCGCAAGGGTGGGGGCCGCAGCCCGCAGCGGGAACTCTGTCTTCCCCAGCGCGATCTTCCTTGTTCGGGGCAGGCTGCAGGCTTCACTTCAGAAACAGTCAATGAAAACCACGCTGGCTCCTGCGCCTGTGAAATAGCACGCGCTCCACAGAGAAAGGTGGCTTTTTAAATCACTTGCTGCTTTCAGATATCTCTTTGTAAAAGCACTTGGTACCAGAGGGCTGCACTCTGTCACTGATTATTTTCATTGGCTTCTAGTTAATTGCACTTATAATGTCTGTATAGCTCCAGCAGCTCATTAACAATTTTGCTTTGAAATGTTTTCAGTTTTTGGTCATTTCAAAACCTTCTACTCACGTGAAAAAAAAAGTTTAGCTCTCTGAACTATTTTATAAGACTAATTACTTGGATAGCAGTCTGAACCAGAAAATGGCTATACTTTTCATAAGTACTTTAAGAAGATATCTGGAAATTAAGTATTTACAGAATCTTACTGTTTCAAAAATCCCATCAGATATCTAAGGAATTTTGACAATCTTAAAGGGAAAATAGAAATTGTAAACAGGATCAACTCCCTGACAATGTCTGCTGCATTTTAAATATTGCACTTTTTGAATTTTTTCTTTTAAACTAGAAGGACTGCTCTGGGAAAATAACAAAACCCCCTTAAATTTGCCTAAAGCATTAAAGTTTAGACTATCAGTAGGCATCTAACACTTGGAAGAGGAATATCACAAATAATATTATATCTGTATCTAGATACTGTGAGTTGATTAACAGGGTTTTTTTTTCTTTTGGGGGTATTTTTGTGTGATATGTTAAGAAATCTAACTCTAGGGCTGGAGATGTGGCCCAGTGGTAGAGCCCTTACCTTGTGTGAGGCCCTAAATTCAACCCCCGAGTACCAAAATAACAACAACAAAAATAAAAAATATCCCTGGTAGAATTTTTTGAAGCTCAGGATCGGAGCACTTATTTCACAGAGTGATTTTTTCCCTAAAAAATTAGTATTCAAGGAACAAGGTGAACAAAAGAGAGTCCCAAGTTGGTGTCCTGATTCATTTGCTCACTTTCTTCTCAAAATGATTGTGAGGTATCTGTTGCACAATGCATAGTGTGTTCACTAAGTCACTGCTTCTGATCACCTAAATCCAGACACATAATCAACACAAGCATTTCCAACAATGGCAAGTGGCAGAACAGGGCTGAAGCTTCCCCGAGGCACCATAAAATTTTAATAGCTCCAATTATTGTAAGGTATTTTTTTTTCTTTTGGGGGAGTGGTTAATCTGACCAGACCTATGTCTGGAAATCTGGATTACCTCAACTGCATAGATTTTGAAGACCCCGGAGACATTGTTAAGGTAGTTTGTATTCTCTTAAACTATAAATTGAGTTATGAAAGTAAAACCTAAGAAACTGTAAAGGTGTTAAATCAACATGTTTTATCAACCCCGAGCTTGTAACTTCCCTCCTATAAGACATTGCTCCAACAGGCCTGGCTCCGACCTACCTCAGTCTTCAAAATGGTTTTCTAACACGAACATTTTGTTCTATTCTTAATTACAAACCTCATTAGATCTCAGTGACTACTACTCTTTTATTGATAACTCCAGCCATTTACCCTGTTTAATACTTGCTGGAAAATAAAAAATATAGGTAAGCGACAGATCACGGCTGTTTTCACTGATCTCAATGCTTTCTGGGTGCCGCGAACACGCTACCTTTCAAAAGTGTCGTACAATGAGCCACAAAGACACATTTTTCCTTGTTGTTCTGAAAAGCTTTTGTTAGGGAAGAATCAGCTCAAAGCAAAACCTGAAGCTGGTGCTGCAGGATCAGGTCCCAGCTCCGCTTCTCTCTGCACCAGCTCTCTGCTCGGCAGAGCGTCAGGGTAGTCGTGAAGAATTTTCCATTACTTCCTTTCCTTTTCCCTTGCCATCTGCAAACAGTTTATTTTTTAGTCGGGGGGAGTGACATTGATTCTGTCTTGAAAGCTCTAAACCTGAAGCACAGCTCCTTCTAAAGGAGGATACCCAGCGTTTGCGAGTCAGGATGGGCGGCGTGAGAACAGCTTCGTCACAGGAATTAAGTGGGTTCGGCCCGAACACGAGAGATTAATCGTAGGTAATGGTGATATTGAAGAATGGCCCCTCCGATCGGCTCCTACAGTTAAAATGTCCCTTTACTTATTAGCTCCAATTAGTTTCCACGGTAACCGACCAGCCCTTGTAAACCGGGCACTCTGGGCTTCACTCATCTTTGGCCCGAGCTCGCCACCCTCTTTGCTGCACAGAGGGAGCCCCTGTGTCTTTCTCGCACACGTAACTGGCACATGAGTGCCCACGCTCAGTTCTTTGCTAGCACAATGATGGCCAAGGGGAACGGCAGCCGCATCCAATCCAATCCCCTGCCACCGCGCGAGCATCTGCGGCCACGCTCATTTCCCCTCGTTTAGTTATTGTTTCTTCCAGTCTTATTCTATTATCAGCTGTTTGCTGCTTGTAATTTCTTTTCAGAGAAGCCAATACAGTATAATAAAAACCTCATTAAACAGAAACACCTATCAGCCCTGGAGAAAGCCCTAAATGATCCCTTTTTGTTGAAAAAATCATTAAAGAGAAAAAGAAAAACCACTTGTTTGTCATGCTTGAAAAAAAGAGAACAAAGCCAACATCAAGGTTTACCAAGCCAACGGGCTAGGATGGAGATTTAATGCAGCCAAGACGCAGCAATTCTTCCCTTGCGGAGCTGCCAGTTAGTTGGCCCAGAACCTCAACTGGAGCACAGTGAACAAAGCCCAGGGAGGCTGGCAGAGCTGGCTGGGCCGGGCAGGGGACTAAGGGATCTGCAGCCTCGTAGCACCGTGCCCAGGAGCTGCTGCTAGTCTTGGAAGTTAGGAGGTGCCACCAGGGCGACCAAGAGGGCAGCAGTGGGGACAGCCTCCTGAGAATGACTGAAACTATGGGAATCCAACAAGCTGCAGGGTTTCCTCATTTGCGCTGACTTGGTTTCCTTGCATACGACTAGTACTAATTCTGTATTACCTCAAGGTAATTAGATACAGTAAGAAGGTGCCAAGTGTCTTAGAAGCCCATCTTTTATGATGACCAGGTTTAACCTGGTGAAAGTAAGTCAGCATGGGCTCTGCTACTCCTATTTTTCTAGCCCCAGTTTTCATAAGAATAAAATGATGGAGAATAAGATTGCCCCAATTCTGAGAGAATTCTTTCTTTCTTTTTTTTTTTTTTTTTTTTTTTAGACAGGGCCTTACTATGTAGTCCAGGCTGGCCTCGAACTCACAGCAATTCTGCCTCAGCCTCCCTAGTGCTGGGATTACAGGCATGCACCACTGCACCCAGCTGGAATGTTTTATTATTAAAATAGTTTCTGAAGTTGGCTTCAGAAGTCATCCATCTATAATCCAATTATTAGAAACTGAAAAGAAAAAAGTTCTGATCCTCGAGGTTACATACGATAGCATATGGGAACTGTGAAGACCCATATGCTGATTCTTTATTCCAGTGGCAACACTCGTTAAATTTTTCTTCCTTTTAAGCAAATGACAAGTACCATCTAAAGTCCCATGATGCTAGAAACATGTTAAACACGAGTCCATTGCCAGTCATACCATACAGCATCTACGGACATGCAATAAATGTTGAAAGTTGGAACATCCTGCACATCTACGTTACGCAGAGCTACGTGGCTTCAGACATTCTCTTATTCTCCTTCAACTCAACTTACTGACGCTATTTATATTGAACCACATCGTTCTCAAAGAGAGAGAAAATCATCGATTGTTGAGCAAATTGACATACTGTAGAACAAGCACCGGGCTTGCTCGTGTCTGCATCGCCTGTGGGTCAGCTATCAGGAGGATGGTGCAGGAGCCACTGCGAGTTTCTCACCAGACAGCGGAGTCATCAGGGAGAGAGTCCTCTGGGACACACAGGTCAGATGCAGGCTGAAGGAAGGGCAATGCGCTGTGCTGCAAGTGGAAAAGACTTAGGGCAGAACAGTGACCATTACATGGAATAACTTAATCCAGGATACTAGATTCAATAGAATTATGGCTCTATGATATCCCAAAATTTTAGAAATCAATTCTAAATCTTATTTGTAGAAATCAGTGTTTGGAACTTGGGGCTTTAGTCCTCCTTAAAGCAGATAATCAAGTTTATGAGTCATAATAGTCGAAAGTATAGATATCAAGGAAGAGGAAAATGTGAATTTATTTCAGCAATACAGGTGCGGGTTTTGTTTGTTCGAAGGCAGAGTTGAGAGTATTGAGATGGAATCTACACTAAGTGTAGTGTTTTTCCTTTGTAACATGGACACTTCCTAACAAAGGTGGAAGAACCGAAATGAGAAGTTAGACACAGCCATGGCCTTCATGCATGTCCAGACGACAATACAAGATAATTTTTCTTTTTGGAGGACTAATTGCCAAACAGTAATCTCCTTATTTTAGAGATGATTAAAAAATGAGGCCCATGGAAGTGTAAGGGCCATGTCTGAGTCACTGGTATACCTGGGAATACACTCTCGACTTACCCTATTAGCTCATGTTTTTCTCTCAGTAACCGCATGTGATTTTTCAAGAAATAAAATTCAGAACTGCAAACATTCTTCTAAATTGGAGTAATTAGATATTATTGCTGCTAGATTACAAAATTTGAGAAGTTTGTGAATTTACATGAACTAAATGCCTTTAGTTATGTGATACTTCTTAAACTATGAGAAAAGATGTAAGAATTGTTAGGTACATATAATCATAGATACCACAGAGCTTTGCTTAATACTTTCTGGATAAAGCAATTTCTCTTTTCTCCCTTCCTCCCTCCCTCTTTTCCTTCCTTCCTTCCTATTTTTTATTGTTTTTTTTTTTGAGCCAGGAACTTACCTCCTGCCCACAGGCCAGCCTCATTCTCATAACAATTCTTTTGTCTTGGCTTCCTGAGTTTTAGAATTGCAGGTGTGTGCTCCTACACCCAACTCTAAGCAATTTTTCTTATGGCCATGTTACATTATAAAAAGTGGAATAAATCTCACCTTCCTGTCTTGATTACATGTTTTCTGAAAATTTCTTTTCACAATACACAGGACTAGAGATTTTTGGATTTCTCAATAAGACAAATGTTATATAGATTTTGGAAGAAATGGACATGAGACTAAATAGCAAAATTTGCTTATCGGGGCATGAAGACAATTATTAACAGAGATTATATATTGATTCTCAATATATAAATTGAACTGTGAAAAGAATATATGGATTTCCTGACATTTGAAAAATTTTAAAAGTAAGCAAGAGTCAAATGAATGGAAGAAATAAAAATTTTAGTGGTAAAATAGTAATAATTAACTAGGGCTGGGGATTTAGCTTAGTGGCTTAAGTGCCTGCCTGGCAAGCTCAAGGTCATGAGTTCGAGCCCCGGTACCAAAAAAAAAAAAGGTAATAATTAACTAAAAAAGACAACAAAAAAGACATGCTATTGAAAAAAATAAAAGAAGGGCATCTCCTTTTTATGGACCTCACAATCAATTCATTTCATAACTATAAAATCTGTGTTTTCTCTTTGTAACTCTTCACACTAGTGTTTATACACTAGATCTTCAGTAACTGACAGCAGATCATGTGTCCTTTCCTTGTGCTACGCCTAGAACGGCTCAGTTTGTCTGAATTAAGTAATTCTGGGGGGAGGCTTGAGACAGGATGTTACTATGCAGCCCATGCTGGTCTCGAACTCATGGTGATCCTCTTGTCTCAGCCTGCTGACTGCTGGGATTTCAGACGTGCACCACCACACTGGTGTAGGGTTAAATAATTTTTGAAATCAGTTTGTGGTAGGCCCTTGCTTTGAGGAACCTGACCTGCTGAGTTCATGGCTATTCAAAAGCAGAGCACAGTTTCTTGACATACTTTTCCTTTCTCATTTTAATGCAGGTGACATAGACCCAGCAGTCCTTTAACAGTACAGGGGAGAAAGTACTTGTGTAAAAGTTGCGGAGTAACAGAGGGAAAACAGTTCTCCACTCAGGCTTATTACTATCACAGTCTTAACCAAGAACCCAGCGCTTAGAGATGTTTAAAAAAAAAAAGGTTCACACCGGTGAATATTTTATTCTTTTTTTTTTTTTTTCCCTTTTAAAAAAATTGTTCTTTCCATGAACTGCAATGTTTGGTTGCTTACTCTGTCCAGTGTAAGTTTTGTAAGCTAAATAAAAGCTTGGATTTTGCTCTTTTGGACTCTTTTGGAAAGATGGAACAAATTGACATTATTAACCTATCTGTACACTAATTATTCTTAGTCATCACACACTAGGATATGCAAAAAAACCCTTCCCTATAAAATAGCAAAGTGGTTGATAGTTGTAAAATGTGATATGCGTATTATTTGGACAACCATGGTTTCTTTGCCATCAACTAAATTTCTTAGGAAGACTGTAGAAAGGGCAGTCAATATTTTTGCATTTGCTTTTAAAGGCAGATTTAGCAAGTATTTTTCCAGCAAACCTCTTTGTTTAAAAAAAGACACTCCTAAGCAAGTTTAACTCTTTCTTACACTAAGTAGCTCTCTCTGATTTAACCGTAACAGAAGCTTTGATCTTAAGCCTAAATATGTCCGAAGCGACCATTGAGGTTGTTTATTTCCTCTCCACTTTTCATCAAGGCAGATGTCTAATTAATAGTTTAATTGCCTGTAATTTCATCAATTACAATATTAAAGGGAAACTACAGCACAATACACTGTGGAGGTTCATTACCACAGTTTTTATTTATTTTGAAAACAAACAATTAATTTAAAAAGTCCTTTACCAAAGGACTTTGGGGGGCTTTATTTTGCAGTGCTGAGGATGGAGCTAAAGGCCCTGCGCACGCTTAGGCACTCTACCACTAAGCTGAATTCCCTTGCTGGGGTTTTAATTTTAAAATTTTGTTTAATTTTCTGCTGCTAAAGAAAAACCTTGAGTTGGGCTTGGTGGCATAGACTGAAATCCCAACACCAGAGCAGGAGGCTTACTGTGAGTTTCAGGCCAGTGTGGGCTACAAAATTAGTTTAAGGCCAACCTGAGTTACATAGCAAGACTGTGTCTCAAAAAATAAATCAATAAAAAACAAAAACAAACAAAAAACTCCAACAACAACAGTAGCAGCAAAAAGCCAGGCATGATGGCACATGCTGGTAATCTCAGCACTCTGGGAGGCTGAGGCATGAAGATTTCAAGTTTGAGCCCAGCCTAGGCAACTGGGCAAGCTCTTGTCTCAAAACAAAAGGGCTGCGAATGTAGTTCCATACCCAAAACAAAATAGGACGACCCATCCTGCACTCTTTGGAAAGAATCTTGGTCCTGCACCACACCAACCCAAGTCACTGGAGCCAGCACAGACTCCGGTAAAGTGCAATAGCCCTGGACCAGGTCCATCTGCCTAGTCGCGGCTGCCTGTCTGTTCTCTCAGCCTCTGCATCTTTGCTGGGGTCTAACGGCCACGTGTGTTTGATTCTTTAGAATAAGGTAAATGTCCCCCTGGCAATCATTAGATACCATTCTCAATCAATCATTTCCAACCCCTTGGATTAGCCCCAGGGGAGTTTAGGTTGGCTTGCCTTACTTTCTCCAGCCAACACCCTGCTTGTTTTCTGACACTTCCTTTGATCCAGAAGTGACTTCTATGTAGCTACACTGTGTTTGATAACAGTTTAATCCACTGTGAACTCAATTATAGGATTAGAAATTAGATTTAAAAGAGGCCAAAGGGCTAATAAAGGGCTTCACTATTGCAAAAAGAAGAAGGAGGAAAAAGAAGGAGAAGGAGCAGTGAGAGAGGAAGAAGAAAGGAAACTCACAGGAACTGTGATGACTATTTTATTTTTTCCCAGAAATATTTTTAAAATAATTTTCCAGGAGCCTGAGGAAGATCTGAGTATCTGCGCCTGCCTGCCGGGCGCCGCCACCAGCTGGGTCCTCCGTGCACCCAGCACAGGCCGAGGGAGGCAGACAGATCCATCTCTGCCTGCTGTGCACTGCCACCAAAAGGCCATGTCCTGCAGGAGGCCCATGTGGGCAGGGAGAGCCAGCAGATCCACCTTCACCTGTAGGGAGCTGCCACCGGAAAGCTCTTTCCTGCAGGCAGCTGGCAGGAGCAGGGCACACAGCCAGGTAAGCCCTGTGCATCTGTAGGCCACCATTGGAGGCCCTTGGTTCCCTTAGGCAGCCATCACCCACTAGCAGAATCAGACAAACACACCGCTGTGTGTCTGCCACCACCATGGGAGTCCCAGTGTAGACACACAGGCTGGGAGAAGCAGCTCCTGCTCCATGCACCCGTGATCATCATCAAAGCCACAGTGTAGCTGCATAGGTCTGGAGAAGCCTGCTGCATGACCTGCCACCTCCCTGCAAATCTGGAATTGGAGGAACCCAGGTGCCTGTCCCATCCCCCTATGCTGCCTAGTGGCAGCCAATGTAGAAAGTGCCTGGGACCCCACAACCAGCTTCTTGGGAAGAACCCAGGAGAATGTCAAGACAAAGATTATAAAAGCAGTCAAATCAGAAATAATGTCTCAGATAAAAGAGGAAATCACAAACATACTGAAAGAATTGTTCAGCAGGTCTAAAGAAGACATAGACAAAAAAGAGGAGCATAGGAAAATGACGGAAACCTTGAATGAATGTAGAAAGGAATTACAATGCTTGAAACAAATTCAAAGAAAGATGCAGGAAATTAAAAATTCAATCGAAAGCTGGCAAATCTGCTTGAAAGAGACTGAGGATAGACTTTCAAGATAAACCTTGAAGGTAGGTAGGATTGCAGCTAGTGATCGTGACACAAAAGATCTCTTAAGAATAACATGGTATCAGGAAATAATGGCTGCAAGATGATGCAAAGAAGCATAATTTAAGAGTGATAGGTATTGGTGAAGAAGCAGGGGTCAACACAAATGAAATTAAAAGGATATTCACAGAAGTAATAGAAGAAAACTTCCCAAACATGGGAAATGGATCTGGCATGCAGATAAATGAGGCATATAGGACTCCAACTAGCCATAGCCAAAGTAAATCTACACCCAGACATATAATAATCAAGATCTCAGAAATTCAGCACAAGAGCAAAATATTAAAAGCTGTTAGAGAAAAGAGACAGGTCATCTATAAAGGAAAACAAATCTTAATCACAGCAGACTTATCAACACAAACTGTCAAGTCAAGATGACTTTGGAGTGAAGTGTTTTAAACTCTGGAAGAAAACAACTTCCAACCCAGATTGATCTATCCTGCAAAACTATCTTTCAAAATTGATGGAAAAATAAGATGCTTCCATCATAAAGAACAACTGAAGGAATTCATGACTACCAAACCAACCCTACAGAGAGTGTTTAAGAATATTCTAGAGAAAGATAAAGATGATCATGTATCCAGGAACAGCAGCAGAGGAGGATCACCAAACAACACAGGCAATTGAATGAATGGGAAAAGTGGAGGGCCAACAACAGGAGGATAGCATGGCAGAGACAAACCAATGTATGCTGATTGTAACCATTAATGTAGATGGCCTCAGGTCAGCAATAAAAAGAAACACAGGGAGAGTGGATCAAGAAATGAAATCCATTGATATACTGTATATAAGAAACACATTTAACTGGAAAGGAAATTCATAGACTGAAAATCAAAGGAGAGAAAACAATTGTTCCATGTGATGCGAAACCAAAAAAAAAAAAAAAAAGCAAGAATAACTCACCCATCAACTGCAGAATGTATAAGAAAAATATGGTATTTTCATGCAGTGGAAAGCTACCCAGCTATAAAGTAGAGTAATCTCAAGGCTCCTGTAGGTAAATGGATGCAACTGGAGGTCATGTCCATGGCCAAAGCAGTTCAAACTCATAATGCGTGAACCCTAGCATAAGGAACAAAGGAGTAAATGGGATCCAAAAGCAAAATAGTTAATGTAAGAGCAAAGGAGGAAACACTTGGAAGGGAAAGGTGGAAACTACTGTCAATTTCTTATTGTTTTATCTTGAACTCTTGCATTGTTTACACAATTTTGTTAGGTTTGGCTTTGTTCTGTCTTGTTTTGTTAGATTTTATGCTGTGAGATGGTAGGGGCAGCTACTTTGAATATAATGGGATATATTATGGTAATCATGGTTTCGTATTATATTCCTTTGAAGTCTTATAATGCTTTCATTCATTGGTTTGATTGATTTTATTCTGCTTTGGTATGAACAGCTATTTTGAAGAAAACAAGACATTATGGCAGCCATTACTGATTTACTATCATCTTGTTTTGAAGTCTTACCATGCTTTTGTTCTTCTGTTTTCATTGGTTCTATCTTGTTGTATTTTCTTTGGCTGTATTATATGTGATGGTATAGACAAATTCTTTGAGGAAAATCAGATATTATAGCAGCCATTGTTCATTTCCTGTTATTTGGTTTTGAAGTCCTATAACGCTTTCATTCTTTTGAGTGGTTTTATACTATCTTGTTATGTTTGATATTATTGTGGTCAACTATTTTGGTCAACTATTTTGAAGAAAAGAGACATTATGGTAGCTTCTGTTGATGTCCGGTTGTCTTGTTGTGAAGTACTGTGTTGCTTGCATTGTCTTGTTCTGATTTGCTTTGTTCTGTTCTCTTCATTTTATTCTCTTTAAAATAAAAAAGTTAATTTTCCAAAATAAGTCCTATGCTTGCCTAGTAAGTGTGAGGATCCTCAATACTCACCCCTCCAAAAGTTCTACAGTGTGATACTGTGTTGTGTCTAACCCTTTTTTTGGTGTTGATTTTCTGAGACAGAGTCTCCCTATATAGTTCAGGCTGGCCTTGAACTTGATGAGCTGCAAAGGCTAGTTTCAAACTTACCATGCGCTGGCTGGGATAGGAGACTAGATGTGACCTGCTAATTACAGAGATCCTAGGCACATGCACAGAAGAGTCCTGAAGCTCTGCCCCTGGACTCCTACAAGAACTTGAACAGGTTTTCAACAGGGTGGCCTGGACCTGACCTCAGCCTGAGGTGTGGGATCGCAGCACAGCTTCTCAGGACCCATGTGTAGAAGTTCTTGTCAGTTTCCTGCAGATTTGGCCAACATACATATAAAGAAGCAGATGCCACGAGGAGCTCACTGCTGAGACTTTCCTTCTGGCAGTCTGCTCTGCTTTCTCCAGGGCATCCTTTTATCTTGCTTTTTCTCCTTTTCCTCTGCCCAAGCTCACTCTGTAGAGCCAGTTTTTCACACTTTACCTTTCTCAAATAAACTTGGTCACTGCTTTATATTGCTCTGTTCTGTTCCTTGATCAAGCTGAAAAGAACCTGGACTCTAGCAGAGGGAGGAGTGAGCAATCCAGAACCTGGCAATTTTTGTCTAATTGGTGAGCCACTTTTAGAAGCATGCTATCGAATAACATTTTGGTGTAGCCAGGAGATTCTGATAACACTCCTTCAGCTGAGGTTACAGGGACGCCCACTGTACCCAGCTTTGCTTTGTATAAACAAAATCTTTAACAGAGATAACTTAAAGTATTTTATTATTGCTTTAGCTGCCACTATTAGCTATTTTCTCCTCACTCCTTCCCCTCCCTCCTGTCTTCCTTCTTTCCTTCTTCTCAAGGCCTCAAGCATCCTAGAAAAATACTCTATCACTGAGTTACATTCCCAGTCCAGTTAGTTGATATTTTTTGTGTGAGATGAGGTTCCCTCAAAAAGCCATGTTTGGAACCCAGCAGGGTGAGGCACACCTATAATCCCAATACTTGGGAGCCTGAGACAGAAGGATCACCACAAGGTAAAGGCCGACCTGTGCTGTATTGTGAGTTCAAAATCAGCCTGAACTACATAGCAAGACCCTTTCTCAAAAAAAAAAAAAAAAAAAAAAATGGAAACTAAAAGCACAAACAAGGACCAAAAAGGATGATAGATATTGGAAAGTAGAAAGGAAATGTTCAAATGGGAAGCAGAATAAGAGAGGGAGGAGGTGGAAAGAAAGAAAGGAAAGAAAGGAAGTAAAAAAGGAAAAAAAGAACAGAAGAAAAACATGGAAACATGGCTAGTGATATAGCTCAGTGGTGCAGCACGTGCTGGGCAAATGCAACTGAGAACTTCATGACCACCCAACCAACATTATAAAGAGTACTGAAAGAAATAAAAATGACCACAATTCCAAGAACAATAGCAGAAAGAAACTAACAAGCAGGATAAGCAATTAAACAGAAAGCAAAAGTAGGGAATCAACAGCACAAAGATAAATGATAAAGATAAGCCAATACATATCAGTTATAACCATTAATGTAAATGGAATCAATTCACCAATCAAAAGAAACAAACTGGCAGAGTGGATCAAGAAACAAAATTCAACAATATGCTGTGTACAAGAAACACATTTAATTCAAAAGGAAATTCATAGACTGAAAGTTAAAGGATGGAAAATAATACTCCATATGAACCTGGGAAAAAAGCAGAAACCCAGAGAAAAGCAGGGGTAGCTATTCTGTTTGCAGACAATGTAAACTTCAAACCAAGAATGATCAAAGAAGATAAAGAGGGTCACTACAGACTTGGTAGAGGAAGAGATAATATTCATAAATATATAGCACCAAATATGGGAGCACCCAATTATGTAAGACAAATATTAATAGACATGAAAAATCAAATAAGCACTAATACAATTATAACAGGAGATTTTAACATCCCATTGTCACAAAAAGACATAAACTAGACAAAAAAATCAGCAAAAAACAAATTAACAAACTAAATCAGACTTGTACAGAGTGTTCTTACTAAACTTGTACAGATTGTTCCATTCAACATCAGAAAACACATTCTTCTCAACCATACATGGAATATTCTCTAAAATAAACCATATACGGCCCATAGAGAATGCTTAAATAAATGCAAAGTAAGTGAATTTATCCCATGGATATAATCTGACCATAGTGTAATGAAATTGGGAATTAATAATGAAAGAAATGGCAAAAGCTTCATAAACTCATGGAATTAAATGGCACCCTACTGAACACCAGTGGGCCACAGAGAAAATGAAAGAAGAAATTAAACAACAAATACAATTAGAAAATATATACAATCAAACAAAAATGCAAATACAACTTACCAGAACCTGTGGAATGCAATGAAAGCAGTCCTCAGAGGGAAATTTCTAGCAGCAAATTCTCACAACAGGAAAACAGAATGAGAACAAATAGACAACCTAATGCTGTGCATCAAACTTTTAGAAAAAGAACAAGTCAAGTCCAAAGCCCAAAGAAAAGAGGAAAGAAATTATAAAGATCAGAGCAAAAATTAATGCAATTGATCTAAGACAACAAAACAAAGAATTAATGAATTGAAAAGTTGGTTCTTTGAAAGAATAAATAAAATTTATAAACCCCAGCCAACCTTATTTAAAAAAGGAAAGAAAAAACTCAAATTCATGCAATAGAAATAAAAAGGGTGAAGTTACTACAGACCCTGTGGAAATACAGAAGATCATCAATACTTACTTTGAAAACCTTTACTCTCATAGTATTGAAGAAATGAACAGATTCCTATAGAACCATATGAATTACTAAAGCTGGATTAAGAAGTTATAAAACTTCTGAATAATCCAATACCAGTTAATGAAATTCAAAACATAATTAAAAACTTACCACCAACAACAAAAAGAGTCCCAGTCCTGATAAATTCACAGCTGAATTATACAAGAAATTTAGAGATGATTTATTTGCCAACTGTTTTCTTTTTGGTACCGGGGATCAAACTCAAGACTTTGCATTTGCCAAACAGGCACTTACACTGCTGAGCTAAACCCCCAGCCCTTTAGAGATGATTTAATGCCAACACTCCTAAAAATTTTTATGAAATTGAAAGGGAAGCAATTCTCCCTAATTCATTCTGGGAAGCAAATATTACCCTGATACGAAAACCAGAGAAAGACACAACCAAAAAATAAAATTACAGATCAATCTCTCTAATGAATACAGATGCAAAAAATCTCAATAAAACACTAGCAAACAGAATGCAGCAAATCACCAAGAAGATTATACCCGTGACCAGGTGGGATTCATCCCAGGAATGCAGGGAAGTTTCAACATACACAAATTAATATATGTAATACAGCATATTAAAAGAGTGAAAGGCAAAATCACACGATCATCTCAATAGATGCAGAAAAACTTATGATAAAGTCCAACACTCATTCATGGTAAAAACCCTAGAGAAACTCAGAATAGATGGTCTTTACCTCAATCTGATAAAAGCCGTCTATGACAAACCAACAGCCCACATCATACTAAATGGTCAAAAACTGAAAACTTTTACTCTAAAATCAGGAACAAGACAAGATTGTTCACTATCACCACTCCTATCCAATGTAGTTTTGTAAACATTAGCCAGAGCAATTAGATAAGAGAGAGAAAAAAAGGAAACGAGATAGGAAAGTAAGAAGTTAAATTATCACCATGTGTAGATGGATGATACTCTACATAGAAGACCCCTAAAACTCCATCTTAGACTTAAGACTTAAGACTTGTAGACTTAATAAGGAAACTCAGCATAGCTAGATACAAAGCCAATACTCAAAAGTCAATAGCATTCCTGTACACACACAACAAACTCACTGAGAGAAATTAGAGAAACCACACCTTCACAATAACATCAAAAAAATTGAAATACATAGGAGTCAATCCAGCAAAGGAAGCAAAAGATTTGTACATTGAAAATAATAGTGCTCTGAAAAAAAGAAATTGAAGAGGAATTCAGAAAATGGAAAGATATGCCTCGCTCATAGGAAGAGTCAACATTGTGAAAATGGCCATACTCCTAAATCTATTGTACAGATTTAATGCAATCCTGGTCAAAATATCATTAGCATGCCTCATAGTTCTAGAGAAAACATTGCTAAAATTCATATGGAGTCATAAGAGACCTAGAATAGCCAAGGCATTACTGGGCAACAAAGGCAAGGCAGAAGATAATAAAATCAACATGGAACTGGCAAAAAAAAAAAAAAAAAAAAAAGACCTGAGGATCAGTGGAACAGAACAGAAGATACAGAGACAACTACAAACACATGCAACTTCCTTATCTTTGACAAAGGAGCCAAATGTTTACAGGAAGGAACCCTCTTTAACAAGTGGTATTGGAAAAACTGGCTTTCTACATGCTGAAGATTTAAACTAGACCCATGTCTATCACCATGCATTGAATTAAAGCCCAAATGGATCAAAGATCTAAATATTAAGACAGAAATACTAAACCTACCTGAAGACAAAGTCAGTAGAGATCTTAAGGACATGGAGTAGGCAGAGTTGATGAATAAAAACCAAACTTCATGGGAAGTACTTGAAAGATTCAACAACTGGGATTCCACATTATTAAAAAGTTTTTGCACATCGAAAGAAATCACCAACAGAGTGAAAAGAAAAACCTGCAGATTGGGAAAAGATTTTTTCCAGCTGTTTCTCAAAGGACATTTATTTAGAACGAATAAAGAATTGAGAAAATAAGGCCTTCCAAATTTAAAGACCCAATCCAAAAAATGGGCATCTGAGATGAATACACAATTCTCAGATGAAGAAATACAAATAGCAAATAAATATATGAAAAAGTGCTCAATATCATTGGTCATTTGAGAAGGCAAATTAAAACAGCACTGCCACATCACCTTACTCTGCAAAGAATGGCTAATATAAAAAAATTAACTAATAACAAGTGCTAGTGGGGCTATGGGAAAAAAGGAATTTTCTCCATTGTTGGTGGGAGTGTAGACTGAAAAAGCACTGTGCAAATCACTATGGAGATTGCTCAAAAAAAATAGGATTAGAGGTTCCATTCTAACCCAGCTATTCTCCTTCTGGATATTTTCCCAGAAGAATTGAAAACATCACACCACAGCAATATATGTGCACCCATGTTTATAGCTCCACAATTTGTAAAAACAAGATCTTGGAAACAACCCAAATGCCCACTAACTGAGGAATGGACAAAAAATATGACATTTTCATTAAGTGGAATACTACTGAGCCATGAAGAATGATGAAGTCAAGGCTTTTATAGGTAAATGAGTGCAATTAGAATCCATACTTGTAAGTGAAATAAATCAGACTTGCATGGGTAAGCAGCAAATTGTCTTGCTAGTGTAAGTAACTGAAATAATAAATAAGTTCCAAAAGTTACAATGGATATGGTAAAAGGGAAAGAAGTTGCTCTAAGGGCAATTATATTGTTTGATCAATCTTGCATGCCTGTCTCCAGTAGCCTGAGCAATTACTTTGAAGGTAACAATATGCAATATAACAACCATTGTTAAATTCTTACCTTGTTTTGAAATGCTAACTCACCACTGTTTGTTGCTGCTGTCATTTTGCTCTTGTTATTGCTTTTTAATTGTTTGTTTCTTGATTTTTCATCTTTTTCTCTTTAAAATAAAAAAAGGTTAAAAAAGAAGCAAAATTTTTGTAAAGAAGGAGGGAGGGGAGGGGAATGGAGAAAAAAAGAATCAAGATATATTACATACAGGTACAAATTCCCTATGATGAGGGTGACCTTTATGTAGATCAAAGGTGTGCCAGTAAAATTAATTATGAACAAACAAACAAACAATTGTATTGAAGAACTGGCAGATTCTTTGATCTTTGCAGAGCAGAACACTTTGACTGTAGAGAGATGAAATGCTGCAAAAGAAAAGCCAAAGCTGTCTTGGACTCTCTTAGGTCATTTAGAAAAGGAGCCCTTTCCTTCCAGCTTTTGTACCTGACCTAACATTTTCCTAACAATTATGCGGGTAAACCTCTGGGAACGTTTAATTTATGCCACCAAGCTTCTGCTCCAACTTCAAAACTCAGAAAGTGATGTCCGAATCCTACAGAAGAGACTTTTTTCCTTTGCCATAGTCTGCCTACCTGAGGAGCCCTAAGCACTGAAATTCATGACTTTGCTTTGTGACTTCAAAAGGCCATGCAATTTCTTTTACCGTGGAATGTTTCATTCAGGGTGCCTTGAATTCCTGGTCCTAGACCTTGATTCCTCATATTAAACTTTTTTTTTTTTTGAGATAGGGTTTCTAAAGTAGTCCACACTGTTATCAAATTCATAATCCTCCTATCTCAGCTGGGCTATTGGCATGGCTACCACGCCTAGTTTAAACTACTTAATTTCCTTTACAAGAGTTGCTATTTTATGACAACAATTGTATTATGTGATTATAAGTATGGGACACGTAACCCAAATAGTAAGAGCACTTTTGTTATGGATAACCACAGCTGCTGGTAGGCAGTCTGGAAACAATACATAGAATACTAAGCGGAAAGATCCACCTGGCTCTCTAACGATGCTGCTTTGCTGGTACTTCATTAAAATGAATGCAATGGTTGGGTGTGGTGGCACACACCTGTGATCCTGCTACTCAGGAGGCTGAGGCCAGCCTGGGCTGCATAGTGAGTCCGAGGCCAGCCTAAAGTACATAGTGAGATCCTGCCTCAAATAAAGATTTTAGTAGACTGGATGTGGTGGTGTGCTCCTGCATCCCAGCACTCAGGAGGCTGAGACTGAGGAGGATCTCTGTGAGTTCAAGACTATCCTAGGCTACATAGTTAGTTCAAGGCCAGTCTAAACTATACAGTGAGACCCTATCTCATAAAGAAATAAATAAACTTAATATAAAAGCCAAGATAGAAGTGTTACTGGGTTTTGGAGCACTGGAGTCTCCTTTTAGAATTGGTCTAGACAATAGCAAAATATTTTGAGGTTTCTGATTTGTTTTGTTCTGAGTTTTGAATTTTGAGACAGGGTCTTGCTGACTGGCCTTGAACTCACTATGTAGCCAAGACTGGCCTCAACTGAACTCATGGTGATCCTCCTGCCTCAGCTTCCTGAAAGCCACTATACTCAACTCTTTACATTTATTAAAGGTATGAAAAGAAAAGAAATATGCTCTGCAGAGCAAGGTTGGGCCAATAAAAATTGAAAACGAAGGACAGTCTATAGGGTGAGTGCGGACCACTGTGAAACGTTACAATAGCCAAGCATTCAGTGGTGGCCATCTATTGTATCTCCCACTCCACAGGGTGACATCAGGTCTAGGCTGTTGTATCAGCAACCTTCTTGAAGGAGGGTGAGGTGGTACAGACCTGTAATCCCAGCACTCAGAATTAAAAAACTGGCAGGAGGATTAATAAAAGGCAGGAGGATTGTTGCAAATTTGAGACAAACCTGGGCTACAAAGTGAGCTCAAAACTGGCCTGAACTGCATAGTGAGACCCTGTCTCAAAAGACAAAAAAAAAAAAAAAAGCCAAAAAACCCAGAACAAAACAAAAAAATCTTATTGAGTCTTCCAGAGAGCAGGAGCCAGCACTCACTCTCTAACTGGTTCCAGGTGCAGGTCTTTGGGAGTTGTTCCGTACTGTCAGTTTGGTAATTCATGGACCACACTCACTTTCCCAGTCAGTTTGTCACATTCTAATCTCCTGCCTTAGGAGTGTGGGCTTCAGGTGCTCAGCTTTGAAAAGTCAGTTCTATCCCTAACACTGCAAGAAAAGAAAAACACCTAGTCTCCTAGGGGAAGGCAAGAAGGTGAGTCAAACAAACAGCCTTTATTTAGAAACATTTAATGCCTAAAATTAACAAGACCTGAGATGTAACTCAGCAGTGGAGTATTTTCGTAGTATATAAAGGCACCGGGTTTGTTCCCTAGTACCAAGATAAAGTAAAACAGTCAAAGCTTCCCCTTGTCCACACATTGAAATCTTCTAACTTGAAAAGCCTTGAGAATCACTGAGAAAATCTTGGAATTACATATAATCTGAGAGTTATGACGTAGAAAGTTAGGGGAACTGATCCTAACAGAAAACTTTTAGCTTGTTGACTTCTGTCATATTACTTGAGAACTTTCTGGTGAAATTTTTGGGTTTCATAGGTATAGTTTTTGTTTGCTGTTCTCTGTTTTGGATGTTTTTGTTGGGGGGAGATTGGGTTTCTCTGTTTAACTCAGGCTGGCCTTGAGCTCACATAGCTCAGTCTGACCTCTGATTTGCAACAGGTCTCTCCTGGCTCAGCCTCCCAAGAGGTGAGATTACAAGTGGGTACCACCGCTCTTTTGGATTTTTGGGATAGTCTGGTGATGAACTGTAATCTAGGGTTGCCTTAAAATTGCTGGCTATGTAGCCCAGGCTAGTCTTGAATTTGTGTTCTTCCTGTCCTACCCTCTTGGCGGTTGGGTTTGCAGGCTGGCACCACCACACCAGGCTGATGATTTTAGGAATAAAAACCCCATGGTGGGTATAATGGTCCATACCTGTAGTTCCAACATTTGGGAGGCTGAGTTAGGAGAATTGCCAAGTTCAGTCTGGGCTACATACTGAACTCAAGTCCAGTTTGAACTACATAGTGAGACTATATCTTAAAAAACAAACAAAAAAGAATGAAAAATCCCAGTTACTTATTTCTCAGAAAATAATTGTGTAAAATCACACAGCTAAGCTTGGGAGGATGCCAGTGGGAGGGTTGGTGGAGCAGAATAGTCAAAAGTGACCTTACCAAAAGGGAATGACTTCTGAGATTTTTTTTTAAAGTACTTAGTACTTCATCATCAGTTTGCTCTGGGTGAGTTGAGTTTCTGATACTTGCCTTGAAGATAACCATGTTTATAGCATCATACTTTTGGGAAAATACTGCCTTAGTCTCCAGTTACCACAAGTACAAAGTGAGTGGGGCACAGTCATTTTTTTAAATAAAATAATGGGCCCAGTAATTTTAATTCTTTAAGTTTCAGTTTTTAAGACAGAGTCTCAGTATGTGGTCCAGGCTGGCATCATTGAGCACAGAGCAGTCCTCTTTCCTCAGCCTCCCAGGAGCGGGGAGCACAGGAATGTATCACCATGCCCATAACCCAGGTATTTGCTGTATTATTTATAAAGGATTTCAGTCTGTAACCTTCCTCTTGGATTGTTCCCTTAATGTACAAGTAACCTGTGTTTCTCTTGACCCATCTTGGCTTCAAATCCACTTTGTCTGCAAATAAAATAGCTACCCCTGCTTTTTTCGGGGTGTCTGTGACATGGAGTGCTGTTTTCCATCCTTTAACTTTCAGCTTATGAGTTTCTTTTTGAGATACATGTGTTTCTTTTTTGCAGCATATTGTTGGGTCTTGTTTCTTCTCTTTTTTTCTTTTTTCTTTTTTTTTTTTTTTTTTTTTGAGCTAGGATTTCACTGTGTAGCTCAGATTGGCCTTGAACTCACTGTATGGCACAGACTGGTGACCCTCCTGCTTCAGTCTCCCGAGTGTTGGGGTTACAGGTGAGTGCCACCACACCCAACCTGGATCTTGTTTCTGGATCTATTCTTCAGTATGGTTCTTCTGATTGGTGAATTGGGACTGTTTACATTGATGAGTATAACTGATATGTATTGATCTATCTTTGTCATCTTATTTTCTATTGTTTTTTCCCTTTCCCTCCTCTATAATACTTGCCTTGCCTGGTTGATTCATTCTCTTGGGATTCATGGAGTTGTGGTCCTCATTATCTCTTTCTAGAATGTCCTTTAGATCATTTGGAGTGGTGGTTTGATGGTCATGAATGTCTTCAGGTACATCTTTATCATGGAAGTATCTTGTATCTCCATCAATTTTAAAAGATAGTTTTGGAGGGTACATCAATCTGGGTTGTAGGTTGCTTTCTTTTAGGGTTTGACATACTTCAGTCCAAGTTCTCCTTGACTTGAGGGTTTGTGTTGAGATGTCTGCTGTTATTCTGATGGGCTTTCTTTACTAAGTGGTTTGTTTCTTTTCTATAACAACTTTTCATATTCTATTCTTATATTTAGTTTCTGAAATGCTGAATATTATATGCCTTTGTGCAGATTTTTTTTTTTTTTTTTTGGTACTGGGAATTGAACTCAGGACCTCTTACTTGCCAGGCAGGCACTGTGCCACTGAGCTATGTCCCTGGTTGTGTAGATATTTTTTGATCATGGTTAATTGGAGTTCTATATGCCTCAGAAACCCATATGTCATATTCTTTGTACTTGAGAAATTTTCTGCCATTTGTTCTGTGAACATTTAAAATTTTTTTTCTATTTTCAAGATAATAAAATCCAACAAAACAAGACAGAAAAAAGCCAATCAGAACAATGCAGCAAAATTGGTACAGAACTTCAAAGCAGGATACTGAGAAAACAATAATAGCTACCATAGTATATCTCGTTATCTTCACAATAGTTGTCCATTCCATCAGGTATAACAAAATCGAATAAAAAACAAAACACTATAAAACCAATCAAAACAGAATACTGAATAAAGCAAATTAATCAGAACAAAGCAAAACAGTGAAAACAATATTGGACTTCAAAGACAAGATAAAAAGAAACCCCCTATATTTGCTGTATTGCATATGGTCATCCTCCCAAGAGATGCTCAGATTGCTGGGCCCCAGGCCTGCATAATCAACCCAACAAAGAAGTATTTAGTTGCTTTATGTACCTTAGTTGCCTGTCCTCCAAACCATCTGGTTGCTAATGGGGGTGGGGGAGATATGGACAGTGTTTGACTCTTAGCCCGTGCCCTGGTAGGCTCACAGGAGGTGCTGACGTTTCTTTCCGTGGAATCCACGCAGCTTACACAGCTTACCAGGAAGGCTGGCTGGTTGATTTCTTGGTTGGTCCCCCAAGTCCCAGCATCTGCGAACATTTTTTTTTTTTAAATCTCATTTGAGCTATCTCCTGCTTTTTCATTGACCCTAACCAATCTTATGTTATTCTTCTTTGTACCATCTAGCAGCTGTAGTATTTATTTTTCATGGTCCCTTACTATTTTTAGAGTTTTTTTTATCGGTACCAGGGGCTGAACTCACAACCGCCTGCTTGCAAGGCAGGCGCTTTTGCTGCTGAGCTAAATTCCCAGCCCGCAGTCCCTTACTATTTTTAAAAAATATTTTGCACCAGATGTGTTGATGCTTACCTGTAATCTTAGCATTCAGTAGGCTGAGGCAGGAGTATCAGAGTGAGTTTAAGGTCAGCCCAGGCTATGTAGTGAATATAAGGTCATCCTGGAATACATAGTGAGACATTGTTAAGAAATGTCTTTGTTTTCATGATTGCTAACCATAGTCATATTTTCTGTCTCTGATATTCTCTATCTGTCCTTATATTGGTTTATTCTGCTGCATATTGTTTAAATAGAATTTTATTCTATTGCATATCTAATTGAATGTTTCATGCAATCTGTTTCTTTCCTATGTTGGATATTCATAGTTTCCATAATTTTCCTAAGCTCCTCTAGTTTTTATCTTTACTGTCTCTAGATTCACTTAACTTTCTTTTCATTATGGTCATCATCTCTGAAGTTATCTGAAAAATTATGTTTGATTTATTTTTTTTCTAGAATTTCATTCATTTGCTTTGTTTATCCCATTGTTACCACTGCAGAGAGTCCAGGTGGGTGGCTTTCAAATTGTTCCACCTCATTGCTCACTGGATTCAATGTGATGAGCTATAACTGAGATCGTATCTTCCTTCAGTGTCTTCTCAGTTTGTTTTTTTTTTTCAGTTTAATTACTGGTTGATGTTTGAAGATTGTTTATTGTAGGTGTCTGTATTGATAGTATGGAGAACCCTCAGTAGATGACTATTTCTCAGAGGTATCTTCCAGGTGTAGCTGGTTTTTTGTTTTTGAGTCTGTTGCAAGATCCTTCCTGTTAACTTTAGTGGAGATGAAAAATTGATGCCTAGTCCCTGGTTCTTTGGCACTGGCTTATAGTTTATGACTCTTAGGCAACCTCAGTCTTGGTATACAAAGATAAGCAACTGATCAGAACAAGTATGCTACCTTGGCTAAAGTAACACAACCAGTAGTAACAATAGCACCAAACACACCCTAGAAAATGACAAACTGTGATAACCATTAATTTTTCACCTTTAACTATATGAACATAATTTGTAGTTATACAGCCAAATTTAAAACAAACCAGAAAACTGTGTAGAGTTCATATCCCCTAACTATGGCAATTTTATCTTGAGGAGAAAATTTAAAAGTGTTTAGGGAAAAAACAGAGAAATAGAAGAAAAGAAACTAGGGGAAAGGCTAGAGGAAAAGGGAAGGTAATACAAGCTTTGGGAACTGGTGAAGAAGACAAGAGGGAAAGAAAGAAGAAAGAAATTGGAACAAGAACAGAACAACAAACTCTAGAGACGATGTTCACACTTGTATAAAAACAAGAAAAAGCAATCTGGAAAAAGCAGAAAAAAAAACCCAGAAAAAGATAATAAAGTTAAAAAAAAAGCAAAGAAAGGAAGAAAAGTAGAGAAAAATATGCCCACTTCAGGCTGTGTTTCTGCAGTCACTGGTTGACAGAGGGAACAGACAGAGCCCAGATCCATACTGATTGATCCCAGCAAGCCAGCAGTAGAATTATGGAGGTGGTGGATAATCTCAGCAAGCCTAGGCCTTTATTTAGTTCTATTGAAGTTCAATCTTCTTCTGGATTTTGGTTGTGAGGCTGCGACTGAGTTTTTCAGTCAACAACACTCCAAGTGCCTCCTGATGGCTTGAACTCAGCTCCCTGACTTCCTGGTGGCTTGAACTTCACTGCGGCTCTCTCTGATACCTGGATCCACGAGATGGAGCCACCTGCAGCTGCTCTGAGTTCTGAGCTCTGTTGGCCCCTTTATAAAATGGCTATTGGCCTATCTTCCTCTCCTGGGGAATGTCTGAACCTGAATAACTCACTACCCACTGCAGTTCACAGCATTCACTGCTCCGGTTTCACTGGTGTGCTTCTCTGTGGAGGCTTCTGGGGTCAGCAATAGTCACCATGTGTCTGCAGGTTCAAGCTGCCCCTCCCATTCTGTGAGCTTTTTAATGTGTATCACCTTTAATACTTTATTTTATTCCAGGACAGGGTCTTGCTTTGTAATTCAGGCTGGCCTCGACCTCACTGTGTAGCCCAGGTCAATTTCAAGCTCACTGTGACCCCCCTGCCTCAGCCTCCCAAGCTCTGGCATTCCAGGTGTTGCACCACCACTGCCAGCTTAACTGTTTACTTTGATACAGTCTCTCTAAGTTGCTCAGGCTGGTCTTGAACTTGTGATCTTCCTTCCCCAGCCTCCCAAATAGTTGGAATTATAGGTATGTGCCCCTGTGCCTAGCTTCCTACAGCTTAATAGTTGGAAAGACAGTGTGGACCTACGGAGCAGACAGAAGTTTGTGTTGGCTCTCACACCAGTTTGGTGCAACAGATTTGATGACCTCCTAAATCCTTTCCATGCAAACATCCTGTGGTTTGGGGTGAGCTCCCAAAGCCACAGCACGCAGGATGGAGTTACAGAGACCTGCCAGGAGGCTGTTGCAGGCATTGAGGTGGGAGGTGTTGAAAACCCGGATGGGAGGCTGGCAGTGGGGATGGAAGAGTGCAGAAGGATACAAAGACCATTTGAAGGAAAGATCAACACAATTTAGTGACTAATAGGAGGGCTTAGATGGAGGAAGGGAGTGAAAGATGACTGTAACCTTTCAGAATTGGGATGGTGCTAGCCAGCCATGTGGCTTTAAAAACTCCCTCATACCAGCTGGGTTTTAGTTTTTATAAATTAAGATGATTGGCCCAAAGAGTGAGAGTGAAAAGTGGTGATGGGGGCTGTTTTCAGGGAGAAACTGAAAATATTAAGTAAAAGATAGTGGTGAGACATTCCAATAGGATTATCTAGGGAGAGTTAGAAATCCCCTTCCCTGAGTTCAGAGGCAAAGAGTAGGCTAAAAATACATATTGGGCGATCACTTGTGGAAAGCTAATGCTTCTGGTGGAGGAAGAATATAAATAGTAGGACTGCGCCTTAGGACTAAGTTTGGACAAAGTTTTCTTTTGGGGATGAAAGAATCCCGGAAAATATTAGAAGATGTGATTGCCAGTCAAATCAAATATTACAGTTATTAAAAAAATGGATGGGTCAGTTGCACAAGAAATAGGTGATTTTCTTAGAATTCTCTTTTGTCTTCATTTCTTTGTTTTGAAATCTTCATTTCTGTTTGTCTCCTTGACCCTCTGTCTCCTTTCTGCTTCTCTTCCTTCTTCTTATTGTGATATAACACTGTGTCAGTCAGCTTTCTGTGACTGCGAGAGTTAACTGCAGTCGTTAACTTGAGCAAGCAATGTCCAACTGATTGGATTGGTGTAGTTCTGAGTGTGAGTGAAGGGAGTTACTGAAGACAGGAGACCCGTCCTGGATATGAGTGGCACCAACCAGTAGGTGCATAGCCTGAGTGAAATAAAAAGGGAAAGAAGACGGAAGTCTTGCTTCTGCTTTTTTTTTTTTTTTCCTGGATGAACTCCACGCTTTGCCATTTCCTGGACATCCATTTCCTGGTTCCCAGAGCAGACTCCTCAGTCTCCTTACACACACTCACACAGGACTCTACAGTGAGCCCCAGGCCTTCTGTCTTTGACTGGATCCTTCACACCCGCAGTGTGCAGACAGCCCTTTCGCACTCTTCCACTCCTGATTCTGCAGATGGTCATCATAAACCTACTTTGTTAAGTCCTTATGTTTGTGTGTCTTACTTTAAATCTGTTTTTCTGTTGAGCATTGACAAAATACCTTGAAATAATCAACTTACAAAGACTCAAGGTTTAGTCCAAGCCACTGTTTTGGAAGTTCCAATACATGACCAGAAACCAATCAAAGCTATGTTGATTGGGTTTACAGTGAGGCAGCCCATCACAGAGGGGGACTGCAAAGCCATTCATCTTGTGTCCAGGAAGCAAAAGAGAAGATGTGAAAAGGGCCAGGCATGCTGAGGGTATACGCCAATGCCTTAATGATCTCCCACAAGGTCTCATCCCACATCCCAACAGCTTCAACATGGGTACCACATCTCTTGTGGATGAACTTTGGGGGATATTCTAGATCTAAACTATAGCAAACACATGTAACAAAATAAGTTGTACATTCAGAGTGGCACTTACTGCCTTTATAATGCTGTGGAGCCATAATCACTAGTTGCTGATTATTTTCATCACCTCAGAAGGTAAACTCAAATATACTGAGGTACCTTCAAACCCATAAAACCATCCCACTTTCCATTTTTTGTTTGGTGAGCCCCACTCAACAACCACTAACCTGCTTTGGGCAGCTATGGCTTTCCTTATTCTGGGATATTTCTTACAAAAGGAATCACAAAATATGTGGTCCGTTGTGTATGGCTTTCTTCATATGGTTTCCATGTTCATCCATGTAGAATGTGTAAGTGCTTCATTCCTGATTAGGGCTGAATAATGGTCCATTCTATGTGTACACTACATTTTGTTTATCCACTGTAGATGTTCATTTGGAATTTTTCTATCTTTTGACAATAGTGAATAATGTTATTGTAAATATTCAGATAAAATGTTTTGCGAGAATACATACTTTCATTTCTTTTGGGTATATAACTGGATTGGTTACTTTCTCATTGCCAAGATACAATACCCAGCACCCAAAACTATAAGGTGAAGAGATACATTTTGAATCACAGTTTGCATGTATTTCCGTCCATAGTCAGCTGGCTCCAAGCAGGATAGTGTGACAAAGGGGCATGATAAAGGAGAAATAGGTCACTGCATGAGGGTGGTAACCAGAGAGAGCATGCAATGAGGAGGATGGGAAATAACCCTTCCAGGACACACCCACAGTGATCATCTCTGGCCAGACCTTGACCCCAGACATCACATTTGGCTCATTAGTAGACTAATCAACTCATTAGCATCACATCCTCATGATCCAATTGCCTCCCAAAAGCCCCACCCATGAGAACAAGATGCTTTATGTTTATCTAAGTATAAACCATAACAATAGCTAATAATAGAAATGGTGGGTCTTAGATAATCTTGAACTTAACTTATTGAAGAGCCACCATGCTGTTCTTGATCATTTTATAATCCCACACAGCAAAGTATGAGGGTTCCAGTTTTTCTACACTTCACCCATGCTTACTGTTGTCATCATTGTTATTATTTTGTGGCACTGTGGATGGATACTATTATAGTTTAATTGTAGTCATCTTGGTGGATGCAAAAGTATGATTTTAATTTGTGCTACCTTGATAACTAATGATGTTAGCTGTCTTTTAAAGTATGTACTGGCTATTTGTATATTTTTGGGAAAATGTCTATTCATGTCCTTTCCCTACTTATACATTTGGTTGGATGACTATGTTGTTGTTGAATTGTAAGAAGTTTTAACACACTTGGAATGCGGTATATGCCCACTCCCTTTGACTGTCCTGTGAAGGATAAGGGAAGATTACCTGGAAAGAAGTTCTTCGGAAGACCATTGGAGGCAGAGTGCACAGAGAAAAAGTGATACGTCAATTGGCATGTCTATGTATTAATCAACTTTCTCACTGCTGGGATGAAACACCTGCCATGCAAAACATAAAGGAAGAGAGATTTAATTTGGTTCATGGTTTCAGGAGATTCAGTCCATGGTCAGCTGGCTCCATTATGTGGAAAGATGTGGCAGAGCGAAACTGCCTATTTCATAGAGACCAAGAAGCAGAGCCCAGGGAAACAGCATGAGTAAGAGATACTCTCAAAGACACACCCCGATGACCTACCTCCAGCTGGCCTCACCTCCTAACATCACATGCAGTTATTAACACCAACAGATTAATCCACTGACAAGTATAGCAGCCTCATGACCCAAACACACAGACTAAATAACTTAAAAATTTATTTCTTAGCGATTCTGTGGCTGAAAGTCCAGTGTCAGGGGACTGGCGTGCTTGGATTCTCATGCTAGCTGTCTTCTTGGCTGGTAGACAACAGCTGTCTTCCTGTGCCCTCCTCATATGGAGGTGGAGGGGGCCTAGAGAGAGATCAAGATGAGGGCCTCACCCTCATGACTTCGTCTGAACATGATTGTCCCCCAAAGATCCCATTTCCAAATACCTTCACCTGGGTCTTAAGGCTTCAACCTACACATTTTGAGGCTGTGACAGGCACTGAGTCTGTGCGATCCCCAAAGGTGCTGTGGGGATGAGGAGCCAGCAAGTGAGCCCCTGAAGCCAGATCCCCACTGCAGGAGCTGGGAACACCAAGGAGGGAGACTCAGTGAGGCCACAGAGACTGGTGCTTCCTAATCATGTTGGGGAAGAATAGGGAATTGGTGAGATCTTGTGAAAGTAGATTCTGAAAATTCTGTATTTCTAGAAAGTTTCTAGGTGATACTGCATGGCAAAAGCATAATGCAAAAAAGATTCTGCTAAAGATAGTAATTTTTTCTTGTTCTTTTATTTTTCAATTTTGTTTTTTTCCTCGTTTTTTCATTGGCACATTTTAGATATACACAACGATCACATTTATAACAGGGAATTTGTACTTGTACATGACATATCTTGATTCTTTTTTCCGCCATTCCCCTCCTCTCCTTTCAACCCCTCTTTCACTCCTTATTTACAGAAGCTTTGTCTCCATTTTTATCTTCTATTCTCTTTTTTCTTCCCTTCTTTCCTTCCCCCTTCCCTGTTCTTTTTTTTCCTTTTTCATTTGAACATTTTCTTCTCATTTCACAGTATCTATTATATATTTTGGTCCTTATTTATACTTTCTCACACAAGAGAAAGAATGCAATATTTAAGTATAAGTGTCTAATTTATTTCATTTAGGACTATGGTCTCAGTGTGCATCCATTTAACGAGAAATGTCCAAGCTTGTCCTTTCTTATGGCAGAGTAGTACTCCATTGTATAAAAAAACTGATTTTCTTTATTGATTCATCAGTTGATGAACATTTGGGTTGTTTCCAAGATTTAGCTATTGTAAACTGTGCTGCTATAAACATGGGTATTCTTAAATCTCAGTAGTATGATGCTTTTAATTTGGGGGAGGAGATGTCAAAGAGAGGAATAGCTAAGTCAATACTAGTTTTAGTTTTCTGAGGAATCTCCATATTGACTTCCACAGTGATTGCACCAGTCTACACTCACAGCAACAGTGATGAAGGGTTTCTTTTCCCCTATAGCCTTTCCAGTTATTTGTCAATTTCTTGATAATAGCCATTCTTTCTGGAGTGAGATGGAATCTTGACATTTTTAAATTTGCATTGCTTGAATGACCAGTGATGTTGAATATTTTTTCATATATTTATTTGCCATTAGTGCTTCTTTATCTGAGGAGTGTCTATTCATCTTAGATGCTCATTTTTGGATTGGGTCTTTAATGTGGGAGGTCTGGTTCTTTGAGTTCTTTGTATATTTTAGATATTAGTCCTGTCTGAGGAACAGCTGGAAAACATTTCTTCGCACATTGTAGGTTGTCTTTTCTCTTGATGGTATCTTTTGCTGTGCAAAAGCTTTTTAATAAGGAAAGGTCTCATATGTCAATTTTTTGGTGATATTTCCTGTGTCATTGGGGTTTTGTCCATAGTCTTTGGCTACACGGATATCTTAAAAGTTCTGTCTATTCTATCTTCCGGAAGATTTAGTGTTTTGGTTTTAACATGTAGATATTTGATCCATTTTGATTTTAGCTCAGTGCACGGTGAAAGACATGGGACTAGTTTACTCTTCAGCATGTGGAAAGCCAGTTTTTTCAGCACTACTTATTAAAAGAGGCTATCTTTCTTCCAGATAAGGTGTTTGGCTCCTTTGTCAAAAATAAGGTGGCTGAGTATGTCTGGAATTGTTTCTGAATCTTCCAATCAGTTCCACTGATTTTTTTTTTTTACTTTCACCATGCTGTTTTTATGACCATAGCTTTATAGTATATTTCAAGTCAGAGATTGTGATTCCCCCTACCTTGCTTTTGTTGCCCAGAATTTTTGTTATTCTAGTTCTCTTCTGCTTCCAAATAAATTTTAGGTTTGTTTTCTGAAATTTTATGAGACATGCTTGTAATAATTTGAACCACCTGCGCCGTCATCTTGTTCTGTATGTGCCGCCATTTTAGATTTAAGTCCTTGTTCTTGTCACGAGATAAGTTTCGGTTTAATAAGCCTCAGCTGTTTCTCACAAAAGTTTCCTTTTCCCCGGAATGATGCTTCACTTGCCGCCCTAAATGACCAACCAGCTCACTCCCTGTGTTCTTATCAGCCTACCCACCAATCAGCTGCGTTGCTCCTCTATAAAAGCAAACTCCCTTAGTTGTGAGGTGCGCAGTCTCTAGACCAGTTACTGTAGGCTGCGTTGCCAGGCTTGGCAATAAAACTCCTTCACCTTTGATTAATTGGATTGAATTTTTATTCCTTAGTCCAGGCTATTACAATGCTATTGGTATTTTGATAAGGATTACATTAAATCTGTATTACAATTTTGGAAATATGGTCATTTTTATTGTATTAGTTCTTCCTACCCAAAGGATATCTTTTCATTTTCTTTCTTCCTTTTTTTTCTCTTTTTGAGATGTGGCTTTTCTATGCAGTTCAGGCTAGATTTGAACTCACTTTGTAGTCCAGAATGGCCTCAAACTCACAGAAATCCTCTTGCCTCAGCCTTCTGAGTGCTGGGGTTGCAGGTGTGTATCATCATGTGCAGGTGTACTTGCATAAGTTGAACCATCCCTGCATTCCTCAAATGAATTCTACTTGGTTATGGTGTATGGTCATCTTTATGATTTAATGCATTTTGTTTGCTAGTAATTTTTTTTTTGAGAACTTTTGCATCTATGTTCATTAGGGAGATTGGCCTGTAGTTCTTTTTTTGGTTGAGTCTCTCTCTGGTTTTGGTATTGGAGTAATGCTTCTTCCAGGTTCTCAAAGCAGGCATTGATGATATTCAAGATTTCTGCAGGATATGTTGATTTCACTCTTTTCATTCCTAGTTGTATTATTTTGAGTCTTTTCTTTTTCTTTCTTTGATAAGTATGGCTAAAGATTTGTCAATTTTATTTAATCATTCAAAGAACAAATTCTTTGATTCATTGATTCTTTATATAGTTTTCTTAGTCTCCATTTCTTAATTTCTGCTCTGATGTTTATTATTTCCTCCCTTATACAAGCTTTGGGCCTGACTTGTTCTTCTTTTTCTAGAATCTTGAAGTTTAACATTAGGTTGTTTATTTGATCTTGTTCTGTGTTTCTGATATGAGGATTCAGTGCTATAAATTTCCCCTGTAGGAGTGATTTTATTGCTTCCTATAAGTTCCAATATGTTGTGTTGGCATTATCATTTAATTGTAGAAACTCTCTGATTTCTTCTTTAATTTCATCTGAGACTCTTTGGTTGGTCAGGAGGGTATTATTTGATTTTCATGTGTTTATGAAATTTTTGTGGTATGTTTTGACATTGGTTTCTAATTTCATTGCACTAAGATCTGAAAATATGCATGGGATAATTTTAATTCTTTTGCATTTACTTAGTCATGTTCTATGAGCTAATATGTTGCCTATTTTGGAGAATGTTCCATGTATAGTTGAGAAGAATGTGTATTCTGATGCTGTGGTGTGGAACACTCTGTAGACATACACTAAGTCCATTTGTTCAAAAGTTTAGTTAGTTCTGATATTTCTTTGTTGATTTTTTTTGTCTAGTTGATATCTCTATTTGTGATAATGGAGTATTGAGGTTCCTTAGTACAAAATATAGTAGTGCTTCCTTGATTTTTCATTTCCATTAATATTTGTTTTTTGTAGTTGGGTGTGGTGGCATTTGGTGAATATATAATCATTATCTCTTTCTCTTGGACTGTTTCCTTTACAAGGATGTAGTGAACTTCTTTGCCTTCCTTTATAAGTCTTGGCTTGAAATTCATTTCATAGACAAATAGAATAGCTACCCCTGCTTTGTTCCAGGTTCCTGTGATGTGGAGTATTATTTGGCATCCTTTGACTCTCAGACTGTGGATTTCTTTTCTAATTAAATGTGTTTCTTGTATATAGCATATTGTTGGCTTGATCTTATTTCTTGATCCATGTTCCTAGTCTATTTCTTTTCACTGCTGAATTGAGACCTTTTACATGGATGCTTATAACTGGTATGTATTGATTTATCCAAGTTATGTTATTTTCCTGTTGTTGGTTCCTTTTTCCTCTCTGTTTAAATACTTGCCTTGCCTAGTTGACTCATTCTGTTGGGGTTCCTGGAATTGTAGCCCTTGTTATCTCTTTCCTGACTGTTCTTCAGGTCCTTTTGGAGTGCTGGTTTGGTGGTCATGGATTTCTCCAGGTGTTCTTTGTCTTGGAAGTATCTTACTTCCCCATTAATTGTGAAAAATAATTTCAATCTGGATTGTTGTTTTCTTTTTGTGCTTGAAGTACTTACTCTAAACTCTCCTTGACTTGAGGGTTTGTATTGAGAAGGCTGCTAGATGGAAGATCTGTGGCAGTAGGTTGAGGGTTCTGCACTGGAGCCAAGAAGTGATACTCAAAATAAGGACCAGGGATCCCCTGAAAAGTACCACAGCCATCCTCAGTGACAACAAGGTCCCGAGCTCCTTTGATGATGAGAACAACAGAGTTCGTATCAGGAAGCCGGCATGACAAACTTCTCCTGGAGATTGAACAGCAGACATCTTCCCCCCTGGAGCCAGGAAACGATGCTCAAAGTAAGGACCAGAGCTCCCCCAAAGTGACCTGCAGCCACTCTCAGTGACAAGGTCCTGAGCTCCTCTGATGATAACAGCCGAGTTCATATCAGGGAAGCAGGCAAGACAAGCTCCTCCAGGAGAACCAACAGCTCCAAAAGAACCAAGAGATCCAAACAACAGCACTGAGGAGAATCCACAATGCTACTCTTCCTCTCCAGGTCTCCTTTTTATGCTGGTAACGGTCCTCAGGTGGATGCTCTGTACTCAGCTCCACACTGACTCAGTTCAGCTGGTGTTTACACTGACCACCGGTTTTCAATCCACCACAGTAATTTTCTGGGAGTGTCAGAAGGGCAGAAAGTCATGTGTGGAAGAGCGCAGAGCATCTCTCTGCACATGGAGACCTAAAGGTCCCACCTGAAATCCTGCAGATTACCACAGTGTCCTGTGTGAGTCCAAATCAGGAGGCTGATGGTTCTGTAATGGCATATTAAAAAGCCTCAGGATAGTGACTTTTCTATTTGCTTCACTTTTTAATACTAGAGAATAAATCCTACCCCCTCCATCCCTGGACGTTGCTAAATTGCTAAATTGTCCAGGCTGAGTTTAAACTTGTGATTCTCCTGTCTCAGCCTCTCAGAGTGTTAGGATTACAGGCGCATGCTACCATATGTGGCTTTTATTGAATTATTTATTTATTGGTTTTTTGAGACAGGGTTTCACTCTGCAGTGCAGGCTACTAGGTAGCCCAAGCTGGTCATGAACTCCCAGCAATCTTTCTGCCTCAGCCTCCCGAGTGCTGGGATTACAAGCATGCACCAAATAGGAGAGTGACAAAATCAAGGTTTGAGTTCTTAAAAGATTACTGCAGTTATTTAGTGGAAATATAAATAAAATATTACAAAAAATGGGGAAAAGAGTAGCTATATTAATTATGGTTAAGTAAATTAAGTTCTGTGTAATCATATGATAGAGTGTTGTATAAACATTAGTAATGTATGTTTCAAATACTTTTTAAAAAATTTGTACTGGGAATCGAACTCAGAGCTTTCACTCTGAATTACATCTCCATCCCTTTTCTTTAGTTTTTATTTTTGAGCTTGGGTTTGAATTTATGATCCTCCTGCCTTAGTTTCCCAGAATATTGGGATTACAGGCATGTACTGTCACACCTGGCTAAAGATATTTTCATGTCAGTGAAAAATACTTATGACAATACTAAACATAAAAGCAGACATGTAATTATATATACTAATTGGTTCACCTTTGTAAAAGAATGTCTATAAGAGGAAACAAGTATTAATGGTAACTCAAGATATTAAATGATGAGTGATTATTTTCTTTATGTTTTTCTCTGTATCATTTTCTTCCTGTCTGCCTTTTTCCACTGTGGTATTTTATTTGCTTCTGTAGCTTTGTAAACAACTGAACATCGGCAAAATTATCAAAGACTTGGGGCTTTCTATCTGTGAATCTTGAATAAAACTCTACAGAACCACAGCTCTTACACTGTAAGTAGGAAGCCGGTAGAGTTAATTTCCTGGCCTCTCTGAAGGTGCCATGCTGCTGCGGTTGTCAATTTCACACATGCAATTTCTCTCCATTCAGAGCTGACAGCTTGGATTTCCCCCTCCATTGTAGCAGTTCTTCTCTTTTCTGGCCTCCCCAGGCTTGCATTTGGTAACCTTTGCCCTTCTATTTGGTACAAGCCAAAATGCCATCTTTGGAAAACTAATGTACCAGAGAAAATGATAGCACAGAGCCACGTAACCTTCTGTTCTTTTCCTTTCTGTTTGTGAAGGTTATTATTAGAGCTCATTTTAGAGAATTTCAAATTCATTCAAAGTATCATGGGTTTAAATTTTTCTAGTGGGAGAAAAGCTTTTGATGTTTGGGTTTAGAAAGCTGCCTGGCTTCTTTAGCGTTCACATTTTCATACATTGGCACAATTGATCAAACACTCTATTATAAGACACAGAGAAAAAGCAATTTACTTATACCATAGTTGTTTTGTGTTCTCAACTTTATTATTATACTCTTTTGTTCTGTCTTGGTTGACTATCTCCCTGTTTGAAGATTTACTTTTTAACTAACATATATTGGTTTCACCTTCCTTTAGATCAGTCTGAGAAACCATCTGGAAACAATGAGGGTGACGTCACAAATCCAGCATTATACTTTTAATGTAGGATCAAAGAACAGGAGGAAAAATATCGCAGGGTAGAGAAGCTTAATTTAAAATTCAAACATAAATATATGTCAGTGTAGGAAGAAGCAACAATATCTGATAAAATGATGGCATTAAAATAAGAGTGTTTGGTTTACCTTGAGGCTTAACTTAGCTGAGGCACTGGCAATCATTTTTATATTCATTATGGGAAAAACAGTCAGCCGGGCAGAGGATGCCAAAACTTAAAAGATTTTGTAGCACTGAGTTTGGCAGAATGTCCTGAAGCTAAACACAGAAGGTTACGGAAAAGTCTTCAACTATAGCTGAAGGTTATAAGCAAGGACTAGAGACCTGGAATTTGGAGGAATTCATACTCTACTAAAGAATTCCTAGGTAACTCATGAGGATAGCAGACTGCTACTCAACAGGGAATACTAAAACTAAAAGTAAACTAAAAAACAACAAAAAAAGTAAACTAAATGCCCACTGTTGAGTAAGCAAAAGATTAGCAGTAGGAATTTCAGGCAATGAATTTTGGAGGAGAACCTAGAATCTAGATATGAACGACCCTGAAATTACAGCTAATACAGGAAGTGACTTCCTGATACCTCTAGGAACTGGGCTGTGAGAATGTGTCTGACAGTTTACCCATATGAAAATTAGCTCATTCTGGAGTGAAGTGTATGTTTCTTGTTGGCTGGAACATTCATTGGTTATCTGTGGCTTTCAGCCAGAAGCTAAAGGCGGGGAGTGCATTTCAGAAAGGGTGATAAGTCTGGTAAAGTTGTAAGGACTTTTCTTTGGAGACATCAGAGTAACAACTCCAAAATTCTTTTCTTGCTATTTAAATCAACAGCCCTGCATTTTCCAGGCTCATTCCCAAATATAATGTAGTTGTATATATTTTTAATAAAGGAAATTCATTTAACAATTCCTTGAATGCTATTTTATTTTTATCATCTTTGCAAAACATCTTTTAACTGATAGATTTTGTTTTTTGTTTAAAAAATCATTATGGGGTTATATGCTCCAACTTCAGTTTGAAAAACATGTCATGGTACTAGTTTGTGAAATACCTGGGGCCACCCAGCTATGCTCAAAGATACTTTCCTATACACTGGTTTTTCTTACTATCATTAGGAGTTACTCAATTCTTATCTAGTTCAAACTCTAAAATTTCCTATCCTTGCCAGGTATAGTGGTTTAAGCCTGTAATCCTTCTCTGGGAGGCTGTGGCAGGAGGATCATAAGTTTCACCCCAGCCTGGGATATTTAGTGACTTAGACTGTCTCAAAATAAAAAATAAAAAAAGAGCTGGGGATGTAGTCAGCACAAAGGGCCTGGGCTGAATCCTCAACACAGGAAAAAATAATTCCCTTGTCCCTTTTTATTTAACTGTGATATATCCCAAATGAGACACGATAGAATCTTTTGTTTCAGGATGGCCTTTAGTTCATTATGTAGCCTGCAGTCCAGGATGGCCTTTAGTTCATTATGTAGCCCAGGGTGGCCTTGAACTCGAAGTTCCTGCCTCAGCTTCCTAAGTATTGGAATTACAAGTGTGTACCACCATGCCCAACTTAGAATCTTATTTTTTAAAGTTAAAAAAAAAAAGTATGCACAAAAACCAAATTCTATTACCTCATTTGATATGAGAATTTTGAAAACATTCAGGGAAGGTAAGCGCCTGTCTCTCATGCCCCTATTTCACACCTGCTTAAAAGTTTACCAACAAGTCTTCAGTGTTCTTGTGAGCTGGCCACTTCCTCAGAATCCTTCATTTTGATAACTTTGGAGAAAGATACAATTTTATTTAGAAATGGATGATTTTATAGTTTTGCTTGATGCAATTGTAAATTTACAGACAAGACATTTGTAGATTACAAATATTGCATTTGTAGGTTCTGCAAAATTCAAAACCCAAGAAAACAGCAGTTGGGAGTAGGTAACAGGGGAAGTGGTCAGGGGGTATTTGACCAACTTCTTCCAGCGCAGTGAAACACTTGAGAACCAAATTCGGCTGAGGCGGACATTTCTGGCTTCAATTTTCTTCTTGATCATTTGTTAAACTATACAAATTTATAAAAATTCTTAATTCAATTTGTAAAATGGGTTGCTTTCAAAATGAATATAGTAGCTTAGACAATCTCTCTATTTTGTAGTGTTGACCCATCCATGAGTGTTTGTCTTGGTCAGCACAGAGAGTTATTTATGTCCCCGGTAAAACAAAGAAAATCTTAGTCAATGGTCCACTTTTTAAAAAAATAATTCTTAACATTTGATTTTTTAAATTAAGGATACCATTCTATCAGAGTACTCTCATGCAATGCTGCTATACTCTAAGACCCAGAAACCATTGGCTTTAAGTCCTTCCTGGAATTCAGCAACAAAAACTTTTTGATGTTTTTGTTTAGGATAGAGTTTCACTTGTAGTTCAAACTGGGCTTGAATTAGCAAGGAAGCTCAGGCGGGTCTCAAACTCATGATCCTGCTTCAGCCTTCCAATTGCTGGAATTATAAAAGTTCACTGCCATGCCTCACTTAACAAATTGGTAAGCAAAATTTATAACTTGAATGGGTTCTCAGTGTTTTAGAAGTGAAGTTGTGATTCTTCTTTTTTTTCTTTTTGGTACCAGGAATCGAACATAGGACCTTGTACTTGTCAGGTGGGTGCTATGCCACTGAGCTATATCCCCAGCCCAAAGTTGTGATTCTAAGGTTTTAGCTGATATTGTATAAGGGGAAATGGAAATTGGTGAACTAAGTTCCACCCACTTACTTTTTTGTTTGTTTGTTTGTTTGTTTGTACTGGGACTTCCCATGGAGCTACATACCCAGCTCCCTTTCCCCATTTTTAATTTTGAGACAGGGTCCCACCAAGTTGCTAAGCTGCCTTGGCAGGATTTGAACTTGCTATCCTTCTGCTTCTGCTTCCCAGAGAGCTGGGATTACAGACCTGCACCACCATACTTAAATCACTTACCCTTTAGTAGCCTTCTTTAGTTCTTTTCCTTTTTTTTTTTTCCAGACATGAGCCTACATACCCACTTGTACACTTGGAATGTCTACTTAAGACATTCATATCCAATTAGAATCAGTATTAAATTAAAAGGTATAAATAAACCCAAGAGAAATGAAAAACTGTATTCACACAAAAACTTATACTCAACATTTCTAGCAGGATTACAAATGCCAAGGTTTAGATTTGGAATGTCCCTCAGAAGCACATGTATTAAATACTAGGCCCTCAGCTTGACACTACTGGGAAAGGTGATAGAACCTTTAGGAAGTGGAGCCCAGTGAAAAGAAGCCACTGAAGATTATGTCCTTGGAGGGAATACTGGGACCTTGGCCCCTTCTTGTCTTTCTCTTTGCCTCTTGGCTGCTGCGAAGTGAGTGAATCCCCCGGTTACGTGCTCCTACCATGACATACTGATTCACCACAGACCCAAAGCAACAGAGTCAACCAGCCATGGACTGGAGCTTCTGAAATTTCTGAAACCTAAATAAGCCTTTCTTCCTTTAAAGATATTTATTTCAGTTACTTAGTCACACTGATAGAAGACTAATGCAATAGTCCAAACATGGAAACCACTCAAATGTCTATTAACTGAAGAATGGACAAATAAAAAGTGGTGCAGCCATTCAATTAAATATTAATGAGCCATAAAAGGGAGCCAAGTAAGGACACATGGTACAACATGGATTGAAAACACTGTATAAAGTATAAGAAGCCAGATGCAAAAAGATGAATATTATCTGATTCCATTTATACAAAAAAAATGCGGAGTAGGCAAATCCATAGAGACAGGAAGTAGGTTAGTGATTGCCACAAGCTGGAGGAGGAGAAAGTGGGGATAATGGATATGGGGTTTCTTTGGAGATTAGCAGAAATGTTCTAAAATTGATTGTGATGATGGTTGTGTAAGTCTGTGAATATGATAAATATATTTACAAATTTTTAAAATAAATGTATTTTAAAATTTGAGCCAGGTCCTTGCTAAGTAGTCAAGTTGCCTAGGCTGGGCCTGAACTTCTACCTGAGATGATGCACCACCACACTTGGGTCCTAAATAATTTTAAAGTGTATACTTTAAGTGAGCAAATTGTAAGACATGTGGGTCATATGTCAATATAGCTGCTATTTTTAAAAAAATTCTATTTTGGAAGACGCAGAGGACCAAATGGTGACTCACTCGGCTCCTAGGTGAGTCTCTAAAGAACTTGCCATATAAAACAAATTTGTCTAAAAATGTCTGCAAGTCAACCCTGAGTCAGGGAATATATCTTTGGACTCTATATTAAGGACAAAACAAATTTCAGAGGGAATAGAAACAAAAGAAAGAGAGTCAGCAACTGAATTTTGTCAAGGCAGAGGTGGCAACTCAGAACTTCCAGTGGAAAAATCAAGATGACTAACCAAGAAAATCAGTGTCGTGTATTTTTAGGCATTCCCTAGACATACATGAAAGCAAATCTTTTTTGAGGATTTGGATCATTTACATTTGCCCTTCACTAAGTTTAAATACTTAATTATAAATAAAAAAATTCTCTCTTACTCAGACCAACTCAAGTAATTTGTGAAGTTGCAAGATGATTAGTCACTCTCTTTCTCCCTGGCAGATACGTGAGCAACAAATGCTAGTACCACAGACTTCTAGATTAGAATGTGTTTCCGTCTTACACACTTACCTTAGCATGTAACGTGATTTTTGTTATTGTTGTTTTGAGACATGGCCTTACTGTGTAGCCCAGGCTGACCTTGAACCTACTACGGAGTCTAGCCTGGCTTTGAACTCACAGTAATCCACCTGCCTCAGCCTCCTGAGTAGTGGTATTACAGACATGAACCAGCATGCCCTGAGTAAATGATTTTTATATATATAGTTGTAGTAAGCAGTTAAGAATCATTTATTGCTGGGTATGGTGGCACACATCTGTAATGCCAACATTCCGGAGCCTGAGGCAGGTAGATTGCTGTGAGTTCGAGGCCAGCCTGAGCTACATAGAGAGTTCGGGGTACAAAATCATAATGTGGCTGTAAGGTGAAACAAAACTATGATCAACTAGTAAGATTACAAAATATAGCTGCTTCAGCAATATCAATCCAAGGGAGAAGCAAGTCATGTTACAAGATGGGTATGAGGTGGGATAAAGCTGTGATTAACCAATAAGATTGGTAGTATAGTCACTTAGGTAATCTTGATCCAATGGAGAGTGTTGTGGTTTGTGTTCAGATGCCCCCCCCAAACCTCATGCAATCATGGACATATCTGAATCCAGTGTTTGTGACTGGTTTGTTGTCTAGCACTGGGATTGGCGATGTGAATATTGTACCCACCCGGGGCGGAGCTAACATACAGTGCAAGGGCAGGAAGACGTGTCTTTCCTTTTTTGCTCTGTTCACTCTTTCTGTTTGTGATGGCCATGAACGGCTGCACCGTCATGCCACCCTGCCTTCAAGCCAGCTGATTATGGACTGAGACCCCCAAAACTGTAAGAAATAAACCTTCCCGTGCTCCACTTTCGGTGTCAGGTATTTTGTCTCAACAATGAGAGAAATGTAACTAAGACAAGGAGGCAGGTCACATAGCAAGTGTTCATGGAAAGAACAGGGACAATTCCTGGAAGGATATTTCCTAAGAAAGTTGGGTCAGGGTCTTGGTTCCCACCCAGGTGATTGATGCCTGTTTGGAATATCCGTCATTACTGTTTATTCCTGGGAAAGGAGGCGTAGTCACTTCATCTTTGTCTTGAGACCTGGCCTTAAACACAAGAAATGTACCTCCACCCACTGATATAACATGTTCTCATTTTCTGCACTGATTCTCTCAAGAGCCTCACCCGATCTAACTGCCTGTAATATTTCTACCTCACTGAGCTATCTGTAATAATATGACTCAGCCATAAAAAAGAACAAAACATGTGTTACAGGTGAATGAACCAATCACAGTCGGTTCTTGGGCACTGGGAGGAAAGAACTGTCAAGTGCACACCCTGTAGCTGGTAATAAGTGGCTATGTTTTTTGCAGATCAGGGAGCAGGCAACAGCAGGAAGAGGGAAAAGGAAGAGAGCATAGAGCCCTGCAGAATGGAGGGAAGGGAGTAACTCATTCAGCTCCTTTGTTTTGAACTGTACTGCACAGACACACACTAAGACACAGTGAAAGATTAGAACTTTGAGCTGTTTCTGTTCTTAGAAAAGAATTTTTTTTTTTTTTTTTTTTTTTGCAACAGAGTTGTACTACGTAATTCAGGTTGGCTTTGAACTCATGGCCATCCTCCTGCTTCAGCCTCCCAAGAGCTAGAATTATAGGTATGCATCACCACACCCAGCTCTTCTCAGAGAAAGCAAATCATCAGCAGTGGAATGGTGGAACATTACAACAGCACTGGGGAGGGCTTCTTCTCTACACTTGGTGGCCAGTGTGCTAGCTCATTTCATATCATGTAAGTGTAAGAAACCCCAACTCTAAAGCCAAGAGAAACAACCCTGATTATTGCCCTCCTTTTTTGTGTTATTTTGAACCTGAGGCCATTTCACTGAGCTATATCCCACGCCTTTCTCATTTTTTATATGGAGACAGATGTTAAATTGCCCAGACCAGGCTTGAACTTGGACTTCTGCTGTGGCCTCCAGAGTGCTGGGAGTCCAGGTATGTGCCACCATTGCTGGTAAGTCCTGCTTCCACACAAGTTTAAGAATTTGAACTGTTTCTCCAAAGAGCTTTTAAAATTCCTATGTGTAGGCAGAATTTTAGGGGTTAGAGGGCATGGGGAAAATAAATCATATAGGGCAGAGGAATGAAACAGCCTGTCTGCCTGCCTTTACTTTTTATGACTGGTCTTCCTTGCCTGCTCTTTCCCTTCCTGCCCCCACCCCCGTCCCCTTCTGCACACCAGACTGGCTGGGCTCTTCTCCTTTATTTGAGCTTGGTTTGTGATCTCTTTTCTTGCCTTTGCTCACACACACCCAGTACACCAAGCCCTAATCCAGCTCTAGGCCACAGTAGACACTCAGTGAATCACGTCATTGATGAATGAATGAATGACATGAGTGTGGTGCTGCTGGGAGTCAACAGAACAGACAGAGACTGGAGCAGTGCCCACCTCCAAAACTACATTTTGCCCAAACCCTGCATTCTCATTGGAAGTGACTCTCCCTGTTTATTTCCTGAAGCTCTCTGAGCTTTTATGTCAGTGCTTTCCTCACTCCTCCTTGTATTCTGTGCTACCTTCATCCACTTCTATATCTTTAGTATTAGTCGTAGAGTGGTCAGCACACAGATGCACTCCAAAGCATCTGTTGCCCTGCATCACACAGGACCTACATACAACAAAACCCTTTCCTCCCTTTCGGTCTGGATGCAGCACTGCTGAGCAATTTCAGAGCTGTTCTCAGGCAACGGGGTGGTGGGAGGTGGGAAGGGGAACCATGTTTTTGTCTCCCAGCCTGTGTGCCAGTTGGCTCATGGGAAGGCGAATTGTCTTCTTATTATGCTCTTACCAGACCCAGCATGGCTTCTGCTGACTCATGGGAAGAGTGAATTGGCTTCTTTCTCTTCCTGGGTCCTGACTGGCTTGCGTGGCTCCATTTTTTTTTTGGTACCAGGAATCAACTCAGGACATTGCACTTGCCAAGCATGTATTGCAATTTTGATTGTATCTATATTCAGTGTTTATGTTACAATGGCATAAATGAAGCTGCTGTTTATAGCTAAGTTCTGTGTTAAGAAATTCTTATTCTTCTCATTTGTATATTTTGCTTTCTCTACAGAAAATAATTACCATATTTTTATTTGCTTCATTGTCTTTATCAGTAATTCAACTGCAATGCTAGTCATTCATCCATATTTCATAGTGTGGGGTTAAATTGTTGGGTTCTGCTCATATGGGACTCTGCCAGGCTCAGCATGGCATCTGCTCACATGGCACTGAGCCCTGAACAGCAGTATATCTCTCCTACACCAACTTCCATGTTCTTCTAGCTCCCAAATAAACTTCCCACCTTCCTTTTGCGCATGCACAAAGGTCCTCCAGTCCTCTCGACACAGCACTTTGTCCACTCATCAAGTCTGCTCCCCTAAGCCACCCCCATAAAAGCAACTCCCTGGATGTGTCTCTTTTGAGTGTCTACACAATCTCCTGTAGCCCCCCTGCACTGGCAATAAAGGCTTTTTTTTTTTTTTTTTTAAATCTCTGTGTCTCCCAACTGCACCCGAAAAACCTAACACAAATAACCTTAATATTTGGGAGAGTCACTGCCGTGAGAAGCAGCATGAGGGCATGAAGAACTCTCTGAAGAGTCAGCTTTTCATGCATTTGTATCTTCCAGAAGCAATCACTCAGAGGCTTTCCTGCTGAGTGCTCCTAGCCTTCCTGACTTGTGTGTCAGGTACAAGCTGCCACCCTGACCTCTCTTCATCCTCTTATAATTTCTTCCACTTCTCTTCAATGTGAAATCTTCTGTTTTCTCTCCTCCATTTCTTTCCCTTTATCCCTGCTTTACCTTCTCATTTTTTGTGGAGTATATCCTATAGTAGTTTTTGGAGAAAGGGTACATGCAATGTGAAATGTTTGAGACCTTCTCTGAAAATATCTTCCTTGGCCTTCTGATTTCATCTGTTGTTTTCCTACAGACAAGATATTAAGATATTGGAGGCTGAGGAATTCACTTCCCTTTACCTATTGAGCTTGAGCACCATCTTAAAGCCATCCCTCCCTAATCACTCCCTTCTACCCGCCGCCTGAGGCACATTCCATGTAACCCTGATATAAGGGAAAGAAACTTCCAACATACTAGATGTCCTGTCTGGTATGAGTTCCTGTTCTGCTCTAAAATTGAAGAATGAATTTTAGGAACGATGAAAGTTAAGAGCAGAATATTTATTATGAGAAAGAAAGCTTCTGTCTGAGAGAGAGGCAGAAGGGGTCCTGAGTGGGTTGTTGAGGACCTTGCCTTCTCTAGAGATTTTTTAAAATTTATTTTTATTTTTATTTTTTTATTTAAAGAGAAAAAAAGCAAAACAGAAAAAAGGGAAGAAACAATACAGAATTTCAAAGAAAAAGAAAAAAAAATAAACAGTAAGAAATCACTAGTTGATAAATTACATATTATCTTCTAGATATAGTTGATCAAGTTACAAAATTACTAGTTGATAAATTACATATTATCATCTAGATATAGTTGTTCAAGTTACAAGATGGACATTCAAATAGTGAGGCTGCAAACAGTTCTGTTCAACGATCCAACAAAAACCCAGCAGCATGGTCATCAGTCCTACACAGTTAAACATACATACAGTTATATCCTTTAGATAACTTTCTTTTCCTCCTTTTGCTTTTCAAGTCCATTATCGGTTTAGTAACATTGTGTTTCAGCTTGCTCAGTACCTTACTGATCTGTTTTGTTGTTATTTACTTTTTATTTATTTTAATTTTTTTATTATTTTGAAGGTAGCAAAATATAACAGAACAAAATGGAACAAAGCCAATTGTGACAGTGCAGTGAAATTGTTACAGAAACTCTCAACAGTTTACTGGCATAACAGTAATAGGCACACAGTATATCTTGTTATCTTCACAACAGTTGTTCTTCCAATCAGGTATAGCCAAATCAAATGAAATACAGGACATTCTAGAACTTATCAAAACAGAACATTGAATAGAGCAATATCATTAATCAGAACAAAGCAAAACAGTGATAACAATATTTGCCTTCAAAGAGATGGTAGAAGGAAATCCCCCCTATTTACTACATTGCATACGGTCAACCTCTCAAGAGATGTCTATATCTCTGGCTTTCACTTGCTAACGGGGGGCAGGGCAGAGGGAGTTTGATTTTCAGCCCATGCATTGGTAGCTCATGGGAGACTCTGAGTGATTTCTTCTCTTGCCTCATGCCAGGGATTCTTACCGAGAGGTTGGGCAAGTTGCCTTTCTGTGCTGTGCCTTGAGTCCCTCCATGGTTGGAGGTCTGGGGCTGCTGGTTCTCCTCCCAGCTCAGGCCAGGGGCCCCTACTCCCTAGAGATTTTTATAGAGCAAAACCATGAGGTGAGGTGGGTCAAAGGTGAGGAAAAATGGGAACTTGAAAGACAGGAAGGCAGGCATGAGGTGGGACAGAACTATGGTCAACCAATAGTATTATGAGTATAGTTGCTCATTAAATCGGCATCCAGTGGGGAAGCCAGTCATATAGCAAGTGGGCATGAATACAGAATAGGGCCTTTTCTTGCAAGGACTTGGGTTAGTGGCTTCTCTGGCTTCCACAGGGTGATGGATACCTATTTATATCAATCCCTGAAGTTCATACTCAGGGCATGGTTGCATTTGTCTTGTTTTGAGATCAGGCCCACAGAGGAGGTATCTGTCTCCTCCAGGGTTGCAAGATATCTGGTCTTCCACATGGCTCCTTCCTTTGAAGGCCTATCCTTGTCTGACTGCCTATAATCTTTCTGATTAATTTAGCTGTCTATACCATGTGAGTGACCTTCAGTAAACACAGCTACTTTCCCCTTCCCATGGTGTGTTCGCTTTGCAAGTCGTTGTGCGCCATGCACGCGAACTTGGAATCCATCTGTCCACCATGCAGTACCAGTTTGGCTGATGACATTTTCTAGGTAGGAAACACTTTTCTTTCAAAAGTCTCAAGGAATTTCTCATTGTAATCTTGTTTCAAGGCTGCTGTTAAGAAGTCTGAAGTTATTCAGATTCCTGATTTATTACAAGGGGCCCATTTTTCTCTTGAAAAGATTTTTTATCTCAGAGATCAGCAGAAATCTGAACTTTTCTTTTTTCTCAGTGATCTGAAACTTCATGTGTGGGTTTATTTTATATACTGTGCATGGCATTCACTGGGTTCCTTACTCTTGGGAAACTTATGTGCTTTCATTTTCTGAAAATTTTTTGAGATACAAATAGATTTTTGTGGTGCTAGGAGTTGAGTGGGGGCCTTTTGCATGCCCAACCTTGCCTTTGGACTACATCACACTCCACTTGAATATTTTGAGGCTAACACCTTTCCCTGTGTTTCTTTGTTTTTCTTTCTGAGTCTGTCAGACTAACCTAGTCCACTGTTCCTCCTTTTCTTTATTATATTTTCCCTTGTTTTCTATGTCTTTCACTTTTCCTTTGGCTTTCTGTGAGTCCTATGTTTGTTTTCTTCGGTAAATGTATTTATTTTATTATTTATGTGAATATTTTTAATTTTCAAGAACTTAACAGATTTGGGGTTTTTTATTTTTGTTTGTTTCCTGAACTTTTATTTACTTGTTTTTTTTGGTATTGGAGATGGAACTCATGATCTGAGGCTTGCCAGGCAGGTACTTGTGCTGCTGAGCTAAATCCCCAGCCCCCACTTCCTGAACTTTTAAAAGGCAGCCTATTCCTTTTTTTTTGTATGTTTGTTTTTGTTCTTGTTCTTTTTCCTTTCTTTTCTCTCTCTCTCTGTCTCTTTTTTTGTGGCAGGACCGAACTCATGACCTTGCGTTTGCCAAGCAGGCACTTACACCACTTAGCCCCTTGTTTTTTTCGTTTTTTGAGAAAAGGTCTCACTATGTAGTTGGCCTTACACTCACTATGTAGCTTGGGCTTCATGATAAAGGAGGATTAGTTCATGGGGAGCTTCCTGCCTCAGTCTCCTGAGTACAGGTATTACAGGTGTGCAGCATCGTGCATGGTAGAACTTTCTCTTCTTATATGGTTTTATTTTCTCAGATTTTTGTGAGATTATTAGGTTTTTTTTTAAACTTTTCTTGCACGTCATGTTGCCTGCTTTTACCAAGTTGTTCTTTTGTTGGTTTGGTCTTGTCTTTAACTGTCCTGTTAATGGCTTTCCTCAGATGTCTGATAGTTTCTTTTGCATTTTTTATATGGAAAGGTAGGTGGAAAAAACTCCAAGTGTGTGGAGAAGTTTGTCAAAAGTGGTGATCACTCTTCAGGGATCCGGCAAGAGCTTCTTTGATGCACAGCTGCAAGATGAATATTTTCAAGTCTTTACTCTTGTGATCTTGGAACCCAAAAGATGACTTCCGGTCTCCTGCGGCGGTCTGGGGCTTGGGCAGAGCAGGAGGTGGAAGTTCTCAGACCCTCCCCCGCCACACCTGGGTCTGCCGCTCTCTGGTCCCTTTGTGCTCCTGGCTCGCTGAGAGATCCCAGCTCTAGTCTCCGGCCATCGTGGGGGGTAGGTGATATGTAGAGTGCATTTGGGGCTGGCCTTCTTTCCAGAATTTTCACTCTCTTTTGTTATGTCACACCTCACCCCATCCATCCTGCTTCTAGAAGTCCCCTGTGTCACCATTTCTCAAGCCTTTGGGAGATTTTGTGGCATAAATCAACTTTCTCCCTGCTCAGGATTGAACTGCTTTGGATCTGATAAGTCCTGCGCTACTCAATTATCTGTGTGCTTTATAGCTGCTAAAATTTCGATATTATTTTCTTTACTATTCTGTACAGTTTTGTTGGTTTGTGTGCTAAAGGAAACCCCTTGATTCTTTCTCTAGAACCACTTCAGGAGGGAACAAAGTAGATGCAAGTATTCGGAACACCGTCTTGCTTGTAGTGTGATCACTGCACCGTCTATAAAGTACTCACTTCAATTCTGTGACCAAAGTCCTTGCACAAATCTTTGCTAACTGTAGCTTGACTGAAAGGATAAAGATGTAAGCTTGCAACCAGGTGTGCTGGTGTACTCTGGAAAGCTGAGATGGGGATTGCAAGTTCAAGCCCTGCTGAGGCAAGTTAGCAAGACCTTGTCTCAAAATAAAAAAATAAAGCTAGATGTGGTTGCACACGCCTGTAATCCCAGCCTTTGTGAGACTCGGAAAGAGGGATCTTGAGTTTGAGGTCAGCCTGGGTTACACAGTGAGTTTCAGGCCCAGCCTGAATTAGATAGTAAGAATTTGTCCAAAAAAAGGTCAGAGAATGCAGAGAATGTAGCAAAGTGCAAAGACTCTGGGTTCATTTCCCAGTAATGCCAAGAAAACAACTATGTATGTATATACATATACAGTTTAGACCAAAATGTTCCCCCAAAGCCTCATGAGCCTCAGGTGCTTATAGGTGAGGCTTAGGGAGGTAACTGGGTCATGGGATTGGATCATGTGATTACCATGCCACCTTGCCTAAAACCAGCCAGCTTTGGACTGAAACCCCTGAAGGCCAAAATAAAACTCTCCTTTATTTATTGTTGGGACTGGGGATTGAACTCATGACTGCGTGCTTGCAAGGCAGGCGTTTATGCCACTGAGCTAGATCTCCAGCCCCAGCTTCTCCTTCTTTATTTTGTGGATGTTGGGCATTTTGTCCCAGGAATGATAAAATAAGACACACACACACACACACAAGCACATGTGCACACGCACGCACGCACCTGCAAAGCTAAGCATTCGTATGTTGAAAGAAAAGCGTACAATAACAGGGGTGCTTAAAGACCACGTTTAACAATATTAGTTACCACCTAATGCTTAATCTGCATCATATACTCTTCTAAGCACTCTGTGCTTGTTAACTTCTATAATCTTTAAAAGTTCCTAGCAAAGTATTACTCTATATCCATTTTATAGATGAAGAAACCAAGGCACAAGCCAATTAAGCAATTTTTTTGAGTTCATTCAGTATATTAGGTAGCACAGCTAGGGTTAGAAATATGTCCAAGAAGGAAACAAACAACAAAGATATTGGCAAGCACTTACATTTGTACTACGAATGCTATGACATGTGTGCCTCCATCTTTAAAGCGTTATTTCTTTTGGCAACTCATGGAATAAACTTTACTATAGTACTATTTGATAGCTGAGGAAACTAAGGGTTAGGCAGTCAGAGTATATTGCTTTGTTATTTGGATCTAGATTTTATTTCCTCCCTCATGTCTCATTGGCCAGGGTTGCACATTACACTTGCCCCTAAGCCTTATGAACAAGGGGAATATGATCACTACAACTGATTTGGACTAATCAGGATTTGTGCATGGGCCACTTGAAGTAAAGGTGGATATCTGAGCCAAAACAGAGGAGCGTTGGTAAGGAAGGAATGGAGATTGGTTGTTGAAAACCAAACCAACATCTGTTGCAGTAACAGATAAGAATTCTTCACAAAGAGGAGAGCTATTATTAGAGTCCTTCTATTAATAGTTATAAAGAAAATTAGAGCTAAACTGCTTCAGAAAAAACTGAGGCAAGAATTCTCTGAATATACCTGCTTGTATTTTAGAGCCATGTTAATATTTCACACAATTGCCGTACAAATTAATTGTTAAATATTCATAAGTATTGAAACCCTGGGGAAACATATAACTCTAACTATCGAGGTAATGGGAAAAAACTCACAGAAAGGAGCCATGACAAACAGTTTTAAAATACAGAATTTTATTTATATCCATAGTGAGATCCACCTAAAGGAGAAGAGAGAAGAACTATCACGTTTAAAGTAAATTTTAGCAGTCAGGTCATTGATAATGGTGTCCTTTGTTATCCTGGGACCACCGAGTGTGTACCGCGGATAAGGCAATGAGAAACTAGTTTGGTGGTACTGAGAATGGAAATTTTCAGGATAGAAGGAATGGGAAATAATATAAGGTCAATAAGGTGAAGACTCTGCTGAGTCTAACTCTTGAAGTGGAGTTGGAGTCAACAGTATAAACTCATGAATTTTTTTTTTTTAAATTTCCTAATTTTATACATTGGAAAGGTCTGGGGAAAATGACAATAGCAATAACAGGATATTATGTCCTGTGATATTCTGTTTTTCTCTTAAAAAAATATCACACATGGCATTCAACCTAGCAATCCCACAGCTGGTAATCTTCAGTAGGAGCGTAAGTCATCCCAAATATGATTTCCTGAGAAGATGAAACAGGGATCCTTAGTGAAATGGATGAGTCCACATCTGTTTTAGGTCCTCTGCAGCACACAGTAGATATATCGTTTTCTGTTTTTTTTTTTTTTAACAATTTACTTTATTGAGTGAGGTATAACCAAAATACGACAAGCTGTATGTAATTAATATATACTGCTCAGTGAGTTTGAGGATAACATTCACTTGAGAATCATCATCTCCGCGAAGGCCACAAACATATCAATCACCAAAGTTTTCTCTTGCCATTTTTGTAATTATTACTATCCATGTTGCTTTTGTTGTGATGGGGATGCTTAACATAATATCCTCTCAGTGAATTTTAAGTACACAGTACAGTACTGTTAGCTAAGGCACTGCAGTAAATAGCAGATTTCCAAATTTTTCTTGTGTAACTGAAACTTTGTACCTTTTGACCATCAATTCTCCATTTCTCTACTTCTTCAGAACCTGGTAACCAACCGTCTGTTCTTTGCTTCTGTGAATTTGACTATTTTAGATTCCAGATATAAATGTTGTCGCATCCTTTCTGTGTCTGGCTAATTTCACTTAGTGGTGGATCCTCCAGACGTGTTCACATTATAACAAATGACAGGATTTTGTTCTTTTTTTAGGCTGCAAAAATGTTCCAGTGCCTGTAAATACATTTTCTTTATTCATTTGTCCATCAGTTTGGAAATTAGTTTGTTTCAACATACCAACTATGCTGCAATGACCATGGGAAGGCAGGTACCTCCTCAGATCCCTGTTTAAATTCTCTTGGGTAAATACCCAGAAGATATAAAAATATCTTCTCGTTGATTATTTTTAAGCCAACTATATGGGGTCCAGATAGAAGTTTCTACACTTTTGAATATGTTTAAAATTTTCTATGGCAAAAACATTTAAAAATTCATAACCAAAATCTTACATTAATTTTTATGAAATAATTTCAAAGCTAAAAAAGCAATTTCAAAAACAGTATGACTACTTTCCCCTGAAAATAATCACCTCCAAATCTTTGGCTAGGTGCCCGTATGGGACTTACCAGTGTGGCAGTATGAACAGAGCTTCTGTATTCATGCGCTTTGATGCTGGGTAACCAGTGGGGTAAGACAGCGTGGGGAAATGGGGTGAGAGAGGAGGGATATGGGAGATTACTGCTTTTGCATTTTTACTTCTTTATATTATCTTAATTTTTTTTTTCTGCAACAGAGTCTCACTAATGTAGCCCAGGTTAGCCTGCAGCTGTGCACCACTATTAGCTATATTATTTTAATTTCTTTACAGCAAACATATAGCACTGTTACTGCCTCAAATATCAAATATAGAATAAGATTGTAAAATACGCATATGTAATGCATGTAGTTCTTTTTATTTTTAAATAAGGAGTATTTGTATTTAGAAATGTATTCGTATGAGCTGGGGAGGTACCTCAGAAGTGGAAAGTTTGCATCGCATATGCCAAATCCTGGGTTCAGTCTCCAGTACTGTAAAGAAAAAACGTTTGAACAATTTGAAAGTTTGAAAAAAGTTGAACTATTAATTACTGGTTTGAATTATAAAAAAAAAAACACCTTAATTTATTTGAATATAATTTTTACACAACAATATAACGTCAACAAACTGAACTTTGAGAGTGAATTAAAAAGACAGACCCAACCACACACGCGGTATGAGGCTATGTCACAGACGGAAACACAAACAAAAGCGATCAGTTTCCAGGCACAGTCAGCAACGGATTTAGCAATAAGCGCTCAGCGTCACCCACCCTGAAGTCTCTCCGCTAGGGAAACTCGCTTTAATGAACACAGGAGCCACTACTTTCTCTTGTTCATCCATTCAGGAGTGGAAGTCTGATTAGTAACCTTCCTCTTTCTTCCCTTCTTTCATAAACTAACAGACTGAAAACCGCAAGACAGCCGCGTGTCATGGGCTGCCCCATCACCCCAAAGTTATTACTCTTCCACTTTTCTTGCAAAAACTCCTCTTTTTTTTTTTTTTTTTTTTTTTTACAAAAGGCAAACAGAAGGCCCTCAATTTCTCTTAGCCCTAAATGGAAGTATTTTATTTTCTAGTAATTTCAAGGTCTCTATCTCCTTTGCTGTTTGCAATCTTTATTAAAAAAAAAAATAATAAAGAAAAAGAAGAGAAGAGAAGAAACCCTACACGCCAGGAACACCAAACCCCACCAGTGGCCCACTTCAGTACTGAAGCCTTTCCCTGCTGTTAGGGCGACATTTATGTCCACGTCTTAGTAAGGGCAGGAGGCCTATTTTGTGCTCGGACCAGAAAGTCAGCGCGCAGGGGAGGCGCAGCTTCTAGGGGACCATGGAGGCCCACAGGCTGGGCCCCTTCAGCTGAGGACCAGCTGGCCGCATTCCCAGAGGGCAGGTTAGATGCTGTCACTGCTCAGGCTGTAGCCAAAGCCGCTTGGAAGAAACAGTTGTTAGACTGCTTTCCTCCACTCTCGAATCTTGGATTCATGTCGTACCTATGTTGGAGATAATTCTACCCAACTCAATTAATTCTTTTTTTTTTTTTTTTTGAGTCAAGGTCTCACTATGCAGTTCAGGCTGGCCTTCAACTCATTATGTAGCCCAGGCTGGCTTTGAACTTATAGCAATCCTCCTGCCTCAGTCTCCGGAATGCTAGCATCACAGGCATGCATCACCACACCCAGCTAAATTCTATTTTTCTAGTGTTGAAATAACCTTGTACTATAGATGGAAAAGACATCTCTGCAACCTAAGGTGATTTTGCTGTTGTAAACATAGCTATTACATTTCCATTTTGACTCTCAGTGATTATTTCTGTAGATAAACAAATGACAGAATATATCAATATATCCATAACTTGGTTCATTTGCAAATGAAAAATGGAAAGCCATTTGTACAAGTTTTTAAATACTCTGTATGTAATCATGGTACAGAATCTTCATTCACCATGTTTTGCTTTATTGTTTTTAGGCTTTAAGTTTCTTTGTCATAACTTGCCAAAATATAACAGAACTATGAAAATAAAATGGAGAGATTTCTCCAAATATTTTAAAGTATATATTTCTCATGGATTCACTTATTTCTCTGCTTTCCTTTTTATTAAAACTGTGCTTATAGAAAGGGCCCGGAAAGAATGGCTCTTTTAGGCTCAGATTTTGTGAATTTCATCCTGTGGGTTATAATTATAGGATTTACTGATGAGTGATAATTTCTTAAGAAATAGCAATGTATATATGCTTGAATTGGCAGGAAATCCTCAAGGTTCAAGGTCAAACGAAATTTTGAAATTAATTTTATGTTAAAGCCAATATAAACCCATTAGCAGTAATTCTTTCCTTTGCAAGTGACAAACTCAAACTGACCTTAGTATTAAAAAGTCATTTTTTGTTCCTTTTTGTAACTAGGAAGTCCAGAAGTTTAACTACAGGTCCTTTGGGTTGTAGACAATTTTTTTCTTTTCTTCTTTTCTTTCTGTTTCTCTTTTCTTTTTGCTTTTTTTCATTCTTTCTTTTCTTTTTTTTTTTTTGAGTTTTGAGACAAGGTTTCAGTATACAGTTCAGGTTGGCATTGAACTCACTTTGTAGCCCAGGCTGGCCCTGAACTATAGTGATCTTCCTGCTTCAGCCTCCCAAGTTCCGGTGTTTTCAGGTGTGCTCCACCATGCCAAGCTAAGTTACTTTCTTCCAGTATTTCTTTTTCCTACTTTTTTCTTTTGTATACTGGGTTCAAGCCCAGGGCATGCTAGTCAAGCATTTTACTGTTGAGCTACATTCCCAACTTGTTTCTACATTTTTTGTTTTGTTTATGTGCTTAAAGCTTAGACTTTTTCCACTGGTGGCAGAAAAAGTGGGTGCATATCTCAAAAACTTTTTCCTTTCCTTTCCTTTCCTTTCCTTTCCTTTCCTTTCCTTTCCTTTCCTTTCCTTTCCTTTCCTTTCCTTTCCTTTTTTCCTTTTTTTTTTTCGACACAGGTCTCACTGTATAGTCCAGTCTGGCCTTGAACTGGTTATGATTCTCCTGCCTCAGCCTCCTGAGGGCTGGGTTTACAAGTGTGTGCCACACCTGTATATGTATATGTGTGCTGGAGTCCAGCTGCGGCAGGGCTAGGGTTTCCCAAAGGTGGACAGGGAGTCGGCGAGTGAGAGACAGAAAACACTGCACACCAGTCTGTGAGTGAATCTGAGTCGCAACCCCCAGCCCCAAGCAGGAAACGCCCCAGGCCCAGGGCCAGGCAGGGACAATCCCAAACAATAGGTGTTAATTGACCTCAACTCCAAGCAGAAGGCGCCCCAGGTTCAGGGCAATAGGTATCAATTAACATTTTAATCTTGACATTTAGTCAGCCCGGGAAATGCAAGCCGACTTAGTCCGCAGGAGGAAGAGATGTGTGAGATTATTATGCCGCTCCCTACATTGCTTTCCTTATCATTTATGGGAGTGGCAGTCCCTGCGAGGACAGCGCCTGTTTTAGGTCAAGGACTCTTCACATGTACCCAACCAGGCCTTACCCGTCATGGGCCTGCAGGACAGCAATTGGTCCTGTGCCTGTCTTAGGCGGCCGGTGGC
>PVLA01008699.1:0-85158 GCA_004027455.1 Hydrochoerus hydrochaeris
CACAGAAGGCAAAACCCCACAACCAGTCCTCACAAAGGGGTTATCTAGAGGGCCTCCAGCAACCCCCCTGGAGTCTCCACCCTCGACTCCATATTGAGCATTACATAAAAACATACACATGTGAACTACACAAATTACAATTATCAGTACAAAACATTTCAAGATCCCCGCGCCCAATTCCCACATGCGGTGTCCTTTTTCGGGAGAAGCGATTGTCACAAGGCGTGGATGGACTAGGACGCGGCATGGACAGAAAAGGGCGCTGCAATGTGTATTCTGATGTGGTTGGGTGGAACTCTCTGTAAACATCTAGTAAGTCCAATTGCTCACAAGTATCATTCAGTTCTGTTATTTCTTTGCTCAATTTTGTCTACTGGTCTATCTCTTTGTGACAATGGGCTGTTAAGATCTTTTGTTATAATTGTGTTCTTGTGTATTTGTTTTTTCATGTCCATTAGTATCTGTCTTATATAGTTGGTTGCTCCTGTATTTAGCTCCTATATATTTATAATTGGTAGTTCTTCCTCTTGAATTTTACCACTAACAAGTATGTAGTGACCTTCTTTATCTCTTTTAATCATTTTAGGTTTGAAGTTCACATTGTGTGCAAATAGAATAGCTATCCCTGCTTTTTTCTGGGTTCCTGTTGCATGTAATACTGTTTTCAATCCTTTGACTTTTAATCTATGAGCTACCTTTTGGGCCAGATGTGTTTCTTGTGTATAGCATATTGTGGGATCCTGTCTCTTGCTCCATTCTGTCAATCTATTTCTTTTTATAGGTGAATTGAGGCCATTTATATTTATAGATATCACTGATATGCACTGGCTGGAGTTTGCCATTTTATGTTCCAGTTGTTTCTTTCTGCTTTTCCTCTTATTTAATTGCTTATCCTACCTGGTAGTTTGTTTGTGTTGTTGTTTTGGGAATTGTGGTCATTTTTATCTCTGTCTAGTATGTCTTTCAGTACTCTTTCAAGGGTTGGTTTGGTGGACATGAAATTCTTCAGTTGTTCTTTGTCATGGAAGTATCTTTTTTCTCCATTAAATTTGAATGAACGTTTTGCTGGGTACATCAGTTTGGGTTGAAGGTTGCTTTCTTTCAGGTCTTGAAATACCTCACTCCAAGCTCTTCTTGACGTGAGTGTTTGTGCTGCAAAGTCTGCCATGATTCTAATAGGCTTTCCTTGATAGGTGAGTTGTGTCTTTTCTCTGACAGCTTTTAATATTCTGTTTTTATGCTGTATGTCTGAGATCTTAATTATTATGTGTCTGGGTATGGATTTATGTTGATTGTGACTGGTGTGCTATATGCCTCACTTATCTGCATATAAGATTCTTTCCCCATGTTTGGGAAATTTTCTGCTATTTTTTCTGTACATACTTTATGTATGTCATTTACCTGGACTCTTGTATCTTCCTGTATGTTCTTATATTGTTGCTCTTGGCATCATCATGAATCTTCTTGATTGTCATTTCATGTTGCTTTGTTATTTTTAAAAGTTCTGTCCTTTCCTGATCACTAACTATGATCCTGTCCTCAAGGTCCAAAATCCTATTCTCAGCTTCCTTTAAGTGGTTTTGCATGCTTTCAATAGAATTTTTTGTTTCTTGGATGTCTCTTTGAGTTTGTTTCATGAATTCTGCTTGTTTTCTATATTGTTCATTCAAAGTTTCAATCAGTTTCCCATGCTCATGTTCTTTCTTCTCTAGTTCTTCTTCAGCTGCATTCGACAACTGCTTCACTAAATTTGTTATTTCTGTCATTAAAAGGGAGACTACTTCTAATTTCATTTCCTCTATAGCCTGATGCAGTTTTTTTTTTTTATTTCACTCACTATCTTTTCAGTGACTCCTGGTATGTTACTTTTGGGGTCCTCTATTTCAATGTCTCCTATACTTGCTTCTGGTGAACTATATTTTTGAGGCTGCATTTTGGTTTTTTGTTTTGTCATTTTCACTCTGCCTGGTGTTTTCTATGTGTAGGAGGGGATCACAACACTCTTTCAGACACACCAAAGTGTTACACTTAGTTAGAGTGGGTTTTAATACTGGCCCTAATTATTCCCTTTACCCCTCTATTATAGGTGTATACTCATCACATTGATACAGTCCATCAGGTGTAGTCCAAAGTTTGACACCTGGGAGCAAAGTTCGAAGTTTTCTCACACTAACTGGATCCCACTGAGATCTTCTGATGGTCCAGGTGGGAGGGTGGGCCCATCTGCAGCAGTCCAGGGCAGTTTTCAGCCTTGGGAGGGCCTCCTAAATGTTCCCAGTGGCAGGGTGGGCCCTAGATGGAGTGTCTGGGGATTCTTGCCCTGAGGCGGGCTTGCACTGACTTCCTGGTGGCAGGGCACGCCCTTGGTGGAGCTTCAGGGAAGCCTATACCTGAGGCATGCTTGAGTTGAGTTCCCCATGGCAGAGTGGGCCCATGGTGGAGCTTCTGGCGAGTTTACCCCTGAGGCAGGCTTGGGCTGAGTTCCAGGTGGCTATCCAGGCCTACGTTGCAGCTCCTGGGGAGCCTTCCCCTGAGGCAGGCTTGGGCTGAGTTCCCAGTGGCAGGTCGGGCCCTTGGTAGAGCTTCTGAGGAGTTTACCCCTGAGGTGTTCTTGGGCTGAGTTTCCCATGGCAGGGCGGGCCCAAGGTGGAGCTTCTGGGGAGCCTTCCCCTGAGCCAGGTTTTGGCTGAGTTCCTGGTGGCAGGGCAGGCTCTTGGTGGAGCTTCTTGGGAATTCTGTAGTGACCTTCTTTATCTCTTTGGACCATTCTTGGTTTGAAGTTCACAAGGTCTGCAAACAGAATAGCTACCCCCACTTTTTTTTAAGTTCCTCTTGCAGGGAGTATTGTTTTCCATCCTTTGACTTTCAGTCTATGAGTTTCCTTTTAGGTTAGATGGGTTTCTTCAGTCTGGGTTGGAAGTCGTTTTCTTTAAGGATCTGAAAAACTTCACTCCATGCTCTTCTTGACTTCATTGTTTGTGTTGAGAAGTCTGCGATGATTCTGATAGGCTTTCCTTTATAGGTGACCTGTCTCTTCTCTCTAAGAGCTTTTAATAGTCTGTTCTTATGTTGGATTTCTGGGATGGTGATAATTATATGTCTGGGTGTAGTTTTATTTTGGTTATGGCTATTTGAAGTTCTATATGCCTCACTAATCCATGTCAGTTTCCGTATTCATGTTTGGGAACTTTTCACCTATTACTTCTGTAAATAGCCTCTTGATATCATTTGTGTTTTTCCCTTCTTTTTCTTTTACCCCTATTAATCTTCTATTGTTTTTCTTTGCATCATCTTGCAGCTGTCGAATTGTTATTTCCTGATTTCTTGTTATTGTTAGAAGATCTTTCCTTTCCTGTTCATTAGCTGCAATCTGATCTTCGAGGTCTGAGATTCTATCTTGACTTTCGTTGAGGTGGTGTTTGCAACTTTCATTAGAGTTTTTGATTTCCTGTATCTCTCTTTGAATCTGCTTAATGCATTCTGTTTGTCTCTTAAACTGCTCATTCAGGGATTCTATCATTTTGCTTTGTTTCTCTAATTGTTTAGCTATGCCTTTGTTGGATGCATTCAGTATTTCTTTCACTACTTTTATCATTTCTTCTTTTACCTGGGAGAATATTTTGATTTGAGTTCCCTCATAGCTTCCTATACTTGCTTCTTTATTTCAGTTGATATCATTTCATACATTTCAGGTGTATGTGTAGTATTTTCTTCTATGTACATGGCTTCTATTTCTTGGAATGGGCTGGTGGTTGGAGATTGCATTTTGGTCTTTTGTTTTGTCATTTTCCTGTATCTCTGTGTTTCCAGCAATTTTCTGAAGCTTTCTCTCATGGCACTGTACTGGCTTGGCTCCCCCTTTGGTGGGTCTGGCTCCCCTAGTTGAATGAAGGTGGCTGGGCACAGTCCACTCAAGCCTGCGGAACCTCTGGAGCCTAGTCCAATGACCCAAGGGGGCTGGGCAGGCACCCAGCCACCAGGATTGATGGCCCCAAAACCTTCTGGGTCTGTGCTAGTGATCTGGAACTCACCTCACAGCATGTGGCACTGGCTTGGCTCCTCCATCCACTGGTCTGGTTCCCCTTGTTGAATGAAGGTCACTAGATGCAGTCCACTCAAGCCTGAAGAACCTCTGGAGCCTTTTCCAATGACTCAAGGGGGCTAGGCAGGCACCCAGCCACTGGGATCAATGGTCCCAAACCCTTCCGTGTCTGTGCTGGTGATCTCTAGTAAAAGGGTACTACAGAGGCAGTCCAGTTAGTCTCACCTTGACACCTCCTCTCTGATGTCCCTGTGGGCCCAGGAGGCTCACTTCTTACCTGCTGCCATGTTTCTGCTGCCCAGAGAGTGAGAGAAGACATGGGCTGGGGGCAGGAGGGGGTTCCTGAGAGCAGCAGGCAGCGGGTAATGGGGGGCCCACTCTAGATGGGTTTTTTGTAGACAGCATATGATTGGACATTGTTTCTAGATCCATTCTGCCAGACTGTTTCTTTTAATTGGTGAATTGAGGCCATTTACATTAACTGTCATATACTGGTTTATTGTTGACACGTTATCTTTCTGATGTTGTATCTCAACTTTCCATTATGTTTAATTGTCTGTCTTGCTTAGCATTTTTTTCCTGTGTGTATCTAGAATGTCTTTCAGTATTCTTTGTAGGTTTCATTTGGTGATCATGAAGTTCTTCATCTATTCTTGTCATGGAAGTATCTTATGTCTCCATCCATTTTAAAGGACAGTTTTGCAGGGTACATCAGTCTGGGTAGGAAGTCATTTTCTTTAAGGATGTGAAAAACTTCACTCCATGCTCTTCTTGACTTCATTGTTTGTGTTGAGAAGTCTGTTATGTGATTCTGATAGGTTTTACTTTATAGGTGATCTCTCTTTTTTCTCTAACAGCTTTTAATATTCTATTATTATGTTGGATTTCTGGGATGGTGATTGTTATATGTGTGGGTGTAGTTTTATTTTGGTTATGGCTATTTGGAGTTCTACATGCCTCACTAATCCAAATGTCAGTCTCCATACTCATGTTTGGGAAGTTTTCAACTATTACTTCTGTAAATGGCCTCTTGATATCATTTGTGTTTTTCCCTTCTTTTTCTTTTATCCCTATTAATCTTATATTGTTTTTCTTTGCATCATCTTGTAGCTGTTGAATTGTTATTTCCTGATTTATTGTTATTGTTAGAAGATCTTTCCTTTCCTGTTCACTAGCTGCAATCTGATCTTCGAGGTCTGAGATTCTATCTTGACTTTCGTTGAGGCGGTTTTTGCAACTTTCACTAGAGTTTTTGATTTCCAGTATCTCTCTTTGAATCTGCTTAATGCATTCTGTGTGTCTCTTAAACTGCTCATTCAGGGATTCTATCATTTTGCTTTGTTTGCCTAATTTTTTAGCTGTGTCTTCATTGGTTGCATTCAGTATTTCTTTCACTACTTTTATCATTTCTTCTTTTACTTGGTATTTTCTTCTATGTACATGGCTCCTATTTCTTGGGATGGGCTGGGGGTTTGAGATTGCATTTTGGTCTTTCATTTTGTCATTCTTTTATATTTCCATGTTTCCAGTGATTTTCCAAAGCTTTCCCTCATGGTGTGATGCTGGCTTGCCTCCCCCTTTGGTGGGCCTGGCTCCCCTGGTTTAATCAAGGTTTCTGTACACTGTCCACTCAAGTCCCACCAAACTCTGGAGCCTAGTCCAGTGTGCTAAGAGGGCTGGTAAGCATCAAGCCACTGGAATTGATGATCCCAAACTTTTCTGGGCCTGCCCTGGTGAGCTGCAATTTGCCTCATGGTGCAGTACCAGCTTGGCTCCCCCTTTGGTGGGCCTGGATCCCCTGGTTGAATGAAGGTCGCTGGGCACAGTCCACTCAAGCCTGTGGAACCTCTGGAGCCTAGTCCAATGACCTAAGGCAGCTGGGCAGGCACCAAGCTGCTGGGATTGGTGGTCCCAAACTTTTCTGGGCCTTCCCTGGTGAGCTGCAACTCACCTCGCAGTGTGGCACCGGCTTGGCTCCCTCTTCGGCAGGTCTGGCTCCCCTCATTGAAGAAGGTCACTGCGCACAGTCTGCTCAAGTCTGTAGAACCTTTGGAGCCTAGTCCAGTGAGCTAAGGGAGTTGGGCAGGCACCCAGACTCTGGGATTGATGGTCCCAAACTTTTCCGGACCTGCCCTGGTGAGCTGCTACTCACCTTGTGGTGCAGCACCAGCTTGGCTCCCCCTTCAGCAGGCCTGGCTCCCCTGGTTAAATGAAGGTCACTGGGTGCCATCCACTCAAGCCCGTGGAACCTCTGGAGCCTAGTCCAGTGACCTAATGAGGCTGGGCAGGCACCCAACCTCTGGGATTGATTGTCCCAAACTTTTCTGGTGAGAATGTTCTCTTGATGGCAAGGGGTCGGGGTGGGAATGACTCACTATTATCCTATACCTTGGCAATTTTGAACCACAGAAAATTCAGATTTCAAATCCCTGCAGCAGGCTGACTGGAAAATCCTGCAGACCTATGTCCCAATCTTCAATAATTAGCTCTTGATTGAGTAGCCATATGATGACCCACTCAGGATGCTTCCAAGGAATCCACTCTGTGGATATAATAGACAAGTTTGCATCCCATGTTTCCCAGAATGGATGTTATTCCCCAGATTACCATCATATGGGGAATTCCCATAAAGAGAAAGCCAAGAAGTAGGCCACAGCCATGTGGGTGAGAATGAGGTGTGTGGGCCTTGGTGCTTGGCCAGTGCAGTATGTAGGGGCATAGGCTAAGAAAAGAAAGGTATTTCCCACCATCACAACACCAGTCTGGGCTGGGAAAAGTAGCCCAAGAATAAATTCAACTGGATTTATTCTTACAGGATCACAGTAAGTTGTTCAGAAGGATCTGGGGTTAGGACTTAGTGCAGATTTTTGGAAATATTCTCAGCTTTGAAAGGAATTGTTCATTCCTTATCAATATCTTTTTTTGCAGATATTGATTACAATTGTGGAGAAGGCAGTTCTCACTAATGAACTCAGAATTGCAACATGGATAATCCAGACTAATTTGTTTGCTTTTATGCTAACATAGCCATGCTTGATAGTTCATTTTTCAATCTATCATCTCCCAAATCCCAGGTGCATGTTCAGGATGCAGTCCACAAAGGAAAGCCTTATCTGTTATATCAAAAAGTTTTCTTGAACATCCACTATATGCTAGATCAGGTTGTCATTCTTCATACTAAATTTATCTGGGTCATTGTTCCAAAGGGCTCAGAGCCTATTATGGGAGATGCATAAATATGATGAAGGTACAATGTAAATCATGCCATGAATAAAGGTTAAAAATTGTGCTACAATTCCATATATCATGGATTGTAGCACTTATTCTGTGGTAAATGTAGAAATTTTTTTTATTTTTTTAATTTTATAGATTGTCTTTTCAAATCATTATAGTAATATGTGTATACAAGAGCAAAATAATAAAAAAGTTATACATAAAGAAAAAAGTTAATCCATGTCCCCTTTATGTGTACTCTTGTTCTTTCATAAGTAAGCCTAAATCCCAGGTGTGTATTCTTCATAATTTTACATTCTTTCAAAGTGTGTGTGTGTGTGTGTGTGTGTGTATGTATGTGTGTGTGTTTCAACAGGCAGAAATAAATTCAGGATTAAATTTGTTGTTTAGGCACAGAAATTTAAAATATCTTCTCATAATTTGTGTGTCAGAAAAGTTGTACTGAAAAAATGGCTAAGAAAAAAATATACCTGTAAGTCAGGCATGTTAACATATATAAACAAATAGATGTATATTTTCAACTACCAAAATTATATAAATGAAATTAATCAATGTGCTTCACATACAAATATTGTTCCAAATATATGAAGACACAGAAAATCTTACTTACAAACCCACCAGAAGGCTACAATTTTCAGAATGAACATAACAACATAGATAGCAAAATATAGTAGGAAACAAATGTTATATGCTCTATTTGAATACCAGTGTAGATCTGCTTGGGTAGAAGGCCTTTATTATTTTTGCACAAAATACAGTTCCTCATAAGATCATTAATATATTTAAAAGACCAAATAAATAAAAAATAATGTTTTTCTGAAACTATATAGAAAAGGAGACACTAAAAATTAAATGTAAAGTAATATACAGTATTGGAGAGGAAGCATGTAACAAAAGCTATGAGACAGGGAACCAGAGTCTCTTTAATTACAAATGTTAAACCTGCACATAAATAGAGCAACAGACAGATGGGAACAGGAAAATATAAAACCTTTTTAGTTGAAAACATACATATAAGCACTAGAAGACAACACATGCAAATTCCTCTAGGGCTTAGCCTACAGAAGGGCTTCCTAACAGTGATGACAATGAAAAAGCAATAAAACTGAGAAAGTTAACTACATAAAAATGAAAAAAAATTTCATGGTCAAAAATTTAACAGACAAGCTAAAAGAAAAAATGCATTTTTTACTTCTAGTATAATGGCATAAACTCAGTTAAACCAATTCTCCTGCAAGTAATAGCCATCAACTGCTCAACATATTAAAAATGACTACTTGTTATGTTTCTAGCATTCACTAATTAATGAACAAAAGCAGATGGATTTCAGGTAGGAGATGACACTTGGAAGAAGTGTGTTTTGTATAGTTTTAAAAATGACTCTTGCCCTGAGACCAGGATATGTTTGCAACCATACAAAATGACTAAAGACAAAAATAGGTCTTTGTCCTACTGGTCAAAAGAAAAAGACCTACTTCAAGATAACAGCAAAGGCTGCAAAGTTTGGGAGAAGTTGCAAAAAGAGAGAGCCACAGTGTGGCACCTCAAACCTCAAATGTTAGGAATAACTGTCTAATTCTCTGGATGATAGCTAAATAGGCCTTGATTTGGCAGGTGCCAGAAAGTTCATTTATTTAAGCCTAAAATAACTTATTTGAAATTTCTGAATGTTCTGAGTAGTCAAATTAACTATCTATTGAAAGACAAATATTCTATACTCCTTTATGTTCCTTTTATGGAAACGTAAGAGAAACAGTCTCTACAATGTAGGACAATACAATGAAAAATTGCTAAACATAAGAAAAACCAGGCCAATATAATGTATCCTCAGGTAAAAAGTAATCAGTAGAAAGTAAACACAGAATAAAGAGACCACATGTTGAAATTACCAAATGATGACTATAGAAGCAGATTTTTTTCTGTGACCAAATGAAAAAAAAGAGGAATATTACTATGTTAATTTTCTCTCTTTGCTGAGACAAAATGTCCAACATCCAAAGTTAGGAAGAAAATATTTATTATGTTCATGGTTTGTGGAGGTTTCAGTCCATAATCAGCTGGCTCCAAGGCAAGATGGTAAGGCAGAGGGACAACATGTCATGATGGTGGGAGACAGAAAAAACAGCAAAAAGGGGAACAGCAAGCCTCTTTTCCTCCCTTATATTGTAAGCAGATACACTATGGTGAACAGCACTCACACCATCTTCATGACCTCCTATCACACAAGCTGAAGATGTTTGCAAAGTGATACTCTGTTCCCCCTGATGAGTCACTTAGTGAATCTGCTAAACTTCTCAAATTGAAACTATATATCAACAATTACAATCCACCCCTTGTCACCTTGGCAACCTGTCACATTTTTTTAAAATGGGTTTTCATATACAATAACATACTTATTCTTATTATTTCACAACTTAAACATCATAAGTTTAGCAACCCTTAAGAACCAGTATTGTCTATTAATATTATATTAAATTAGAACCATAACATCCCATGCTTGACCCCACAATGACTTATGTACATCTCATTATGCAAAAGGCATTTTACCCATCTGCAAGAGTTGTCAAAGTCCTAATGGTTTCAGCATTGCTGAAAAGCCAAAGTCCCAACTCTCTTTTGAGATTTAAGGCAAACTCTTATCTGTAAACCAGTGTACAAATGAAAACAAAATTTTCAACATTCAATGGGATGAGATAAAAGTTTTCATTTCAAAAGTTAAAAACAGTGGTATACAAAGGATTGAAACTAAAGTAAATCCACAATCCAGAATGGCAAACATTAAGTTCCATAGTTCCATGTATAGCAGCTGAGGTAACCAATGGCAAATTGTGCACTCCAAAGGACTTGATTGACTCTGCCCCTATGGCACTTCCAGTGGTTGTAGCTTCCATGGCTTCTTTCTTGGGCTAGTTTTCCTAATTCCTTTCAGGTTTCCTTAGATGATCCATTTTCCCGGGTTTTCCAAACTTCTGGGGAAGTCCACTGCATTTTTGGCTTCACCCTCACATATTCACACATTGCTCTCAGGGGCACACTGCTTAGTCTCCTAAGACTTCTGAAATTGGGATGGAAGTCTTGTAAACCCCAAAACTCTTGCATTCAAGGATTTTTTGCTCCAAACCAGTATAATGTGGATGCTACCAAGGTCTGCTGCCAACTGGTGTAGTACCCACATTTTTCTCGTTCTTGGCTATAGGAGTTGAGTGTGTAGACCACTGAGCACTCTGAATCCAATTCTGAGGAAAAAAGTCTCTAAAAGGCTGCTGCCTTTCTGGAACATGATTTGGCTGATACTATTCTGGAGCTTGGTACTCCACAGCTTTCTCCTCAAAGCAAAGTTTTGGAGCTGCAAAGGGTTGTGATTTGCTACTTCTTGTGATGTACTGAGCCCATTTTTTTTTTTACTGTCCTGTGATTTCTCAGAAATCAAGATCTCCTTTGTTCTAGCCTTTTCAGCTCATAGCTTTACTGCAGATTTTCTTCTGGTCAAACTCATATTTCAAATGATTTGCTGGTCTCATTGCTCTTGATTCTGAACATCAATCTACCTACAAGACCCAACAGCAATAATATCACAGCCTCAACATTTGACTTTCTTGAAATTTCTTCTGCCAGACTATATGTCTTCTGCCCTTAATCTCAGTCTCAGGCAAAGTTCCAGACATGAGCAAAAGCAGATGAATTATCTGCCAACACCTAACACAAATTGTCTGGTGTTCAGCGGCCAGTGCAGTCCTTCTTTACAGCCAAGCCTGGTCTTGACAAGTTTTCTGGTCTTTTGAGCTCTGAGTAGAATCTCCCATACATTGATAGACTAAAGTGTTCCAAATCTACTCTTTCAGGTGACATCTCCAAGTCTTTCCAAAACCTTTCCACAAGTCATTCCCCCCAAATTCTTGAAATATGTATTTACATATAGTCACTGCAATAACCCCACTTCTCTGGTACCAAGTTCTGTGTCACATTTCTCTCATTGCTGAGACAAAATACCCAACATTCAAGCTTAAGGAAGGAAAGGTTTATTTAGCTCACAGTTTGTGGAATTTTCAGTCCATACTCAGCTGACTCCAAGGCAGGGTGGCTTAGCAGAAGGTCAAACTTTCATGTCAGTGGAAGGCAGCAAAGGAAACAAGAGCTAAAAAGGGGAAAGCAAGCCTATTTTCCTCCCTTATGTTGTAAGCAGGTTAGCCACCCTGGCATAAATGTAGCTTTCACGTTATCTTCATGCCCTCCTCTTGCACAAGCTGATGATGTTTATAAAGTGAGAACCCTGACCTCTTGCGGAATAACTTCTTAAATTGGCACAATGAAACAACCATTACAGCATCTTAGGTCATAAATGGTCACCCAAATGTAGAACCACTGTATCACTGAGCTAATTTCTAAACTTCTCAAGTTGACACAATGTATCAACCATTACAATTACATATATAGAGAATCAAATGAAATTTCTAAAACTGAATATGACAATGTACAAAATAAAATGTTAACTAAGTATGTCTCCCAAAATAACTGCACTTTTAGAGAGATCAACAGAAAGTGTGTCCCAAGGAGTGAAAGTATAGTCAGGTTTCATCCCTCTAATCCCAGGTACTCAGGAAGCTAAAGTAAGAGGATCCCAGGTTCAACTGTGCAACTCAGAAAGATCTCACATCAAAATAAAAATGATAAGGACTGGGAGTTTAGCTCATTCCACCCTGGACCCATTTCCAGTACAGAAAAAAAGTGAAAGAATCAGATTCATGTTCAAGGAAGACTCATAGTCAAGGGTCCAACACAGAGAATATGGCAGGAAATAGACTTACCTGAATTCAATTTGATTGTCACTCATACATTTTCAGTTTGTGATCTATTTACCTTTTTCTAGTGATGTTTCTTCTTCAGCACAAACTAGAACATGTCTCACATGATTGTCTGCCAGATAAACCTGTTTTGCAGACTAACAATGTGGGCTCTATAAAGAGCAGTTAGACCTAAAAATCAATATTGCTGAGATCCTGAAAAACAAGTACACAAAACCTTCATACTGACCATAGACAACATGTCCACCTTCCCTCTCTCCAATACTGAGAATTCTGCCAGCACCAGAGTCCCTAGAACATGAGAGGGCAAAACAAACCTGGGTATCAAATCAGATCTGAGCTGGTGTTTCCAATTGAGCCAAGTCTGAACCCAAGGACCTGAGACTTTAGATTCAGTCTCTAACTCCAATCCAGGCCCAACCATAAATATCCACTCTAACCTTTGCTTCATGATAACAGAAAAATAATGGCACAAGTTAAAAATTGATGGAGAATTGACCGTGTGAGTGGCCCTGATGTAAGAATTTAATAATACATTTAATCCCCAGACAACCCCAAAACCTAAATTGAAATTTGTCACTCTTATTTGGCATATGACAACAATGAGAAACAAAGAGGGTGTCTGTGTTTCCCTAACCCCTGGGTCAGGGTGGAAGAAAAAGCTTACCAAAGAACACAAGGAAATGTAGTAGCATAGCAGGTATGCTTATTATCATGATTATGGAAATAGGTTTAGTGATATATACATATGTCAAAAATTCTTCAATTGTACACTTTAAACTTGGATACTTGTAAATTATCACTAGACCTCACTAACATTATAAATTAAAGAATAAAGCAAAGAAAATGAGGCAGAGAGATTTTCATAAAAAATTGTTTGAAAAACACTCCACACCAGTAAGTGAGAGACAAGATCTGATCTAACTTGAAGGTGTGCTGTCTCATTATACCTACACATCCTGGAACACATTAATTCATGGACTTCATGGTTAACATGGGTATATTATTCATCTTTTGCTGTCTCTAACACACATAGGAAAATAATTAATTCAACAGAACATCCAAAACAAGACAAATCAGAAGATGAAAATAACAGTTACACAAAGATGAGGTGAAATGTGGAGGTGATTATACTAGATGCTAGCCTCTCTTGCTTGAAAGTGTTGGCCTGCAATCAGATAAAAGAGGCTGTCATGACTATTTTTTTCTAGAGGTTGGATATGTATAAGTAATGTCACCATTTTAACAGGGTGACACTATTCCTATTATTGGCTCATGAAATGGGAGACCTAAAGATACTGTCAGAGGCTCTCAATCCCTCAGTTTGTAGGAACAGAGAGGACTTTGAAAATTACTTCTCCATGTTCCAAAGCTGAGCACTCAGTGCCACTTCTAAGCTGTGCTTTTAGTGGTAAAAAAAAAAGTATACAGAATTACAACCCCATGATAACTCACACGTATCCAGTTCCCATGCTCCACTGACATTCTAAATCTGTGTGTAAAATAAGAACACTGTGTGTGTGTGTGTATGTGAGTGCACATGCAGAGGTGAGTACAGCAGCAAAGAACTACACAGATATGGTCAGACCATCTACATTGAACTCTAGATGTTTTAACATCCTACTCCTGGTTTTCAGTCATCAACAGTTTTCATTTTAAGGGAAAGTGGAAGTGAGAGGACAGTAACACTGGGTCACAGGCTGGCACAGCCTAGCAACATGCACCTGCACAGGCAAAGTACCCATGACCTTTCCTGCACACCATGCACTTCTGTCAGTATAGAAGTACAAGACTTTACGGAAGTTGCCCTGATGCCTAAGGAAAAAAGTCTATATCCTGTCCAGATCCTTACATGCCCTTTCTCTTCCCTTTAGAGTATTTCAAAATTCACTGAAGTCTGATCCATAAAGAAACACTTACCAGAGTAGATCTTTGTTATCAGAATGAGCAGCAAAACAGTGGCCATTGGTAAGCTTGAGTCCTCTTACAGTATTTCAGAATTCACTGAAGTCTGATCCATAAAGAAACACTCACCCAAGTAGATCTTTGCTATCAGAATGAGTAGCAAAACAGTGGCCATCAGTAAACTTGAGTCATTTGGAGCCAAAGCAGATCCTTTGAGTTCATTTCCCCATCCAGAGCAGCATTTACCCTGTCATGTGTAGGGCAATGACACCTTCTGCACTGGGACTGTGGTACACCTGTAAAGAAGTTATAACATTATTCCCTGGACTAGTCGATAGGCTTGAAGGTTATTCAGATGTGAGTAATTAACACAAGTGGAAACTTCTCTGAGGTTACTTCAGTGAACTTGGTGTCTCAGGTGTGATAAGAGTAATCAGACATTCTCAGCACTGGGCTGGAATGGTCCCAGCAAGCTCTGCAGTTCCCGAAACTGCTTCTTTTCTAGTTTTCCTCTACGCTCCCTACTGATTCCCAGAAATCTATTTTTTCTGATCATGTTATTTTCTAGGTGTCTCAATTCTAGTTCCTCTAGGGTTGTATTTTGCTGCCAGTACTTACTCTATTTTTCATCTGTCCTGAAATATTTTTGACAAGTGAGTTTCAACGATGTGCTTACTTTCCACCCTAGACTAAAGTGATTAGATCAATATTCATGCACTTTTTATCTTCTTTCCCATTATTCTATTACCTATTACTTTTCAATGTATTCAGTTTTGTAATTTCTACAGTCATTTCCTTAGCCTTTATATGACACTCTGTAACTAGAATTCCTACACTAAATGCTTGTTTCTATGGATAAATGGATTTGGGTGCTTATTTCAATGCTTTTGACTTTGTATTTTATGGGAAAAATTCATATTTCATCAGAAATTTCAAGAAGCTCATGGAAATTATTTCCTTGGTTCTTTTTAGAATTAAGTTTATGGTACATTTTAGGTATACATAATGATGACATTTGTTATAGGGAATTTGTATCTGTACATGATATATGATATGTAAATTTGTAGTTTGTACATGATGTAATTTGATTCTCTTTTCCCATTCCCCTAACCTTCCTTCAACCCCTCTTTCTCTCCTTATTTACAAAAGCTTTATTTTCATTTCCTTCTTTCCTCATCCTTTTTTCTTTTTCTTTCTCCTCCACACCCAGCCCTGTGGAGCTCCCCTTCCTATTTGAACATTTTCTTACAATATCTATTACATGTTTTGTTCTTTATCTATACTTTTGGATTCTCCAGCAAGAGAAAAATTGTGTTATTCACACGTGTGTCCAAAACACGTGTGTGTTTTGCTTAAGAGAATAGCCTCAAGGTACTTCCATTCAGTCAGAAATTCTTTATGGCAGAGTAGTACTCCACTATATTTTTAAAAAACACACTTCTTTATCCATTCATCAGTTCATGGCCAATTTGAGCAGTTACCAAGATTTAGCTGTTATAAACTGTGCCCCTATAAACATAAGTGTACATAGATCACTGTAACATGGTGCTTTTAATTGTTTTGGTAAGATACCAAGAACAGGGATAGCTGAGTCAAATGGAAAGTCTAGTCCTAGTTTTTTGAGGAAAGTCCACATTGATTTACACAGTAGTTACACCTATCTACACTCAGACAAACAATGAAGTGCTCCTTTTTCACCACAGCCATGCTACTATTTGTTATTAATGATTTCTTGATAATGGTTATTTTTTCTGGGGTGAAATAGGATCGCACTGTAGTGTTAGTTTGCATTTTTTGAATGACTGATGATGTCAAATATTTCCTCATATATTTATTTGCCTTTTCTTCTTCTTCATCAGAAAAGTATTTATTGTTTCAGATTCCCATTTTTGGATTGAGTCGTACAATTTTGAGGGTTTAATTTTTTAAACTTCTTTTTATATTCTAGAGAGTTTTCATTTGTCTGAGGAATACCTAGCAAAAAATTTTCCCCACATTTTGAGTTGTCATTTCACTTTGTTGCTGGTTTCCTTTGCTTTGAAAAAGCATTTTAATAAGATTAAATCACAATTGCTGATTTCTTGTGATGGCTCTTGTGCAGTTGGGATTCTTTTTATAAAGTTTTTGCCTATATCAACGTTTTCAAGAGTTGTCTATGCTATTTCTGTCAGGTTTAGTGTTCCTGATTTTATATTTATAACTTTTATCTATTTTGATTTTACTTTGGTGCCCAGTAAAAGACCTGGGTCTAGTTTTAATTTGTGACATGTAGAAAGCCAGATTTCCCAGCATCATTTATTAAAGGGGCTTTCTTGCAGTGAGGGGCTTTCAAACATAAAGTGGCTAAGAATGCCTGGAATTGTTTTCCCATCTTTTTTTTAAAGAAAAAAATGAAACAGAGAGTAGAAATAATACATAATTTCAAAAAACCAGTAAACAATGACTAGTTGATAATTACATATTTTCCTTAGAAGTGGTTGTTCAAGTTACAAAAGTAAAGCATACAAAGTGGACATTTAAATAGTGAGACTACAATCAGTTCTGTTCATCTATCCAACAAAAACTTAGTAATATGGTTATCAATCCTACACACTTAAACATACATGCAGTTATATCCTTTAGAATATTTCCTTTTCTTCTCTTTTTTTACAATAACTATATTCAATTCTCATAAACTGTTTAAAAGTTCTACACATGTATAAGTGTCTACATGTATACCTAGTCTTTCTGTATTACAGGGGAAGAAACCAAAACAAGTCAACAAAACAAATTCCTAGAGAAACATGAAATGAAAAGGACATATAAATCCACAATACTAGGTGATCTACAGTAGTTACTATGATGTCTCTTATTATTTTCAATAAAATTGTCTATGTCATCAGGCATAGTGTAATTAAACATAGCAGTACATAGCACTAATAATAAAAACCAAACATTGGAGATATTATAGGAATTCAAAGGCAGTTAATAATGAAATCAGAATGGGTATCCTATTGAATCTTGTCATCTTCAGAGTAGGTACCTCTACTCTCAGACCTGATACTATCAAGCATATAAGATTTGAATAAAATCATTCAAGACAAAACAGTGATATAACCAAACTTCTCTGCCTCATTTCTGCTATGCTATTTTTCTGTCATCACTGTTTACTTTTTTCCTTCATTCCATGGTCTGCCACTTTCATTGAGGCCTTTCTGCCATTGTTCCTGGAACCGTGATGATTTTCTTCTCTCTCTTTAGAATGTCCTTCTGTATTCTTTGCAGGGTTTGATTGGTGGTCATGAACTCCCCCCAGTTCCTCTTTGTCATGGAAATATTTTGTCTCTTCATTAATTTTTAGAGACAGTTTTGCAGGGTACATCAATCTGGGTTGGAGGTTATTTTCTTTCAGGGCTTGGAATAGTTCACTCCAAGCTCTTTTTGATTTGATAGTTTGCATCAAGAAGTCTGCTGTGATTTTGATAAGTTTTCCTTTACAGGTAATCTGTTTCTTTTCTCTCACTGCTTTTAATGTTCTGTTATTGGGATGCATTACTGGGATCTTGATTATTATATGTCTGGGTGTAGATCTGTTTTGGTTGTAGCTGGCTAGAGTTCTGTATGCCTCATATATCTGAACATCACTTCCATTTCCTATGCTTGGGAAGTTTTCCTTAATTATTTCTGTGAATAGACATTTTATTTCATTTGTTTTTATCCCTGCTTCTTTGTTCACATTTTTTATTCTTAAGTTATAAATCCTCTTGTCATCTTCTAGCTGTTGTATCATTACTCCATGGTTCCCTGTTATTTTTAAGAGATCCTTCTTTTCATGATCATACATTGCTAATCTATCTTCAAGTTTTGAAAGTTTGTCATTAGTTTCTGTTAAAAGGTTTTGCCAGCTTTCAATGGAGTTTTTAAATTCCTGATGTTCTCTTTGGATCTGTTTCATGTATTCTAGTTTTAGTTTATATTTTTCATCAAAGGCTTCTCTCCTTTCCCTGGATTCCTCCATTCTTTGATTGCTGTCTTCTTTGTTCTATTTAAAGAGAAATAAAAGCATGTAAAGGGTAGAGATAATACAGAATTTTAAAAAAAGATAAACAATAAGAAATCACTACTTGATAAATTACATATTCTCCTCTTAGAAATAGTTGTTCAAGTTACAAAATTAAAGCATACAAAATAGATATTCAAACAGTGAGAGTGTAAACAGCTATGCATACATGAGTCTCTACATGTATTTCTATCCTTTCTGTATTAGAGGGAAAAACAAAACAGCAAGACAAAACATAACAAATTCCTATAAAAATATGAAACCAAAAAGTCATATAAAACCACAGTACAAGATGATCTACAATGATTACTGTGTTGTTTCTTTTTATCTTCAATAGAATTGTCTATATCATCAGGCATAATTGAATATAGCAGTATAATTGAGTATAGCAGTACATAACAATATTAGTAGAAATAAAACATTGTAGACAGTATAAAACTTCAAAGGCAGGTAATAATAAAACCATAGTTGATATTCCAGGGAATCTTGTCATCTTCAGTGCAGTTGCCTATACTCTCAGACTTGATACTATCAATCATAACAGCTTTGAATAAAATCTATCAATACAAAACAGTGATCTAACAAACCAGAATCGATTATGATCAGCTATGGGAAAACAGTTAGATTATACAGAGATTTAGATTAAGTTAATAGGAAATTAAGGATGATTACCATACTATATCCTGTTATTTTTGGAATAACTGTCTGTGTCCTCAAATCTAGTACAGGTAGAATGACTAGAACAGAATATAATACATCTAAGCAGAGTGGTGTGGGTAATGTGGGTTTTAAATCCTGGAGCACTATTAACAATATAGTGTATCAAGGCCCTCTATGTTAGACATTCTAGCCATCCTTGTCTGTCACATTTCTGCTATACTATTTTTATGCCTTTGTTTGTCTACTTTTTTCCTTCATTCTACTGCCTGCCCCACTCATTGAGGCCTTTCTGCCACTGTTCCTAAAATCCTGGTATTTTTTTCTCTCTCTCTAGAAAGTCCTTCAGTATTTTTTGTAGGGTTGGATTGGTGGTCACAAACTCCCCCAGGTCCTCTTTGTCATGGAAGCATCTTGTTTCTCCATTAATTTCTAGTGACAGTTTTGCAGGGTACATCTGGGCTGGAGGTTATTTTCCTTCAGGGCTTGGGATACTTTCCTCCAAGCTCTTCTTCATCTGATGGTCTGTGTTGAGAAGTCAGCCATGATTCTGATGGGCTTACCTTTATAGGTAATCTGTTTCTTTTCTCTGATGGCTTTTAATATTCTGTTTTTATATTGAATTTCTCTGGTATCTTGATTATTATATGTCTGGGTGTAGCTCTGTTTTGAGTGTAGGTGGCTGGAGTTCTGTATGCCTCACATAACTGAATGTCATTTTCTTTTCCCATGCTTGGGAAGTTTTCCTTAATTATTTCTGTGAATAGCCTTTGTAATTTGCCTGTTTGTGTTCCTGCTTCTTTGTTCACATTTCTTATTCTTAAATTGTAGATTCTTTTGTCATCTTCAAGCCTTTGTATTGTTACTGCCTGTTTCCTTGTTATTTTTTAAGAGTCTTTTCCTTTCATGATCACACATTGCAAACTTGTCTTCAAGTTTTGATAGTCTATCCTTGTTTTCTTTTAAGGAGTTTTGCCAGCTTTCAATGGAGTTTTTAATTTTCTGGTAGTCTCTTTGAATCTGCTTCATGTATTCTATATTTTCTTTATATTCTTTATTGAATGTTTATCTCCTTTTTTTGTGTTCCTCCCTTCTTCTGTCTGTCTCTTCCTGAGAGATGCTTAGCATTTCTTTTATTACTCTACTCATATCTTGATTTACCTGATTTACTATTTCAGTTTTGAGCTCGTCTACAAGGTCCCAAAGATATTTCTTAATGTCCATTGAATCCATGTCTGATGTTGCATGTTTGCCATCTTCAGTCTCCCTTGTTTTTCCCTCTCCTGGATCAGTGCTCTCAGGGTTCTGGCCTGAGGCCCTCCTCTTGCTTCTCCCTCCTATCATGGTCCTGGCTTCATTCACACAGGTGTACAGTGCAGGCCCCAGCTCTCTTCCCTGTTGGCCACAGTTCCTCTAAAGCATGTTGGCAAGGGACCTCCACCCTCTCCTTCCTGCTCTTGTCACTAAGATGTAAGCAAGGGCTGCATATGCCTGCCCCTCCCCACCAGCCAGCCAAACTTCAGGGCCTTCACCAGGTTAGTGTGTGCTAGGCACAGGGAATCTATTTGGGATGGCTCATTGGGTCCCAGTCAGGGGCACAACCCAGTCCAAGCAAATCCCATGAATCTGCTCTGGGGAGGGAGCAACCAACTAAAGTCACTGTCACTCCCAGTTCAGGCTCCTCCTGCCAGATTCCAACATGCCACCCATTTGTTCATGCCCTTCACATGGGGGTGGTTTCATTCCCAGCACTGACTGTGTATTAATGAAGGTCCCTTTACCAGCTCTACTCTCCATTGGTCTCACCAACCCCCAACTTAAGTACTGCTGTAGCTCCTGTGAGTGGCGGCAGGAATGAGTTTGGTCAGCTCTGCCTGCAGGTGCAGATTCAAGCGGGCACATATTCAGGCTGATGCAAACTTGGCAGGTCACAGCAAAAATGCTGTGTCCTGTAATTTTTAGCTGTTCCAGTTGTAGTCCTCATATGTTTGATGAGCTTTTTTATGTTTTAGTTTCTTCCTTTGTCAAGAGGATCCATCTCCCTGTCTGGATCTCTCCAGGATGTTTTATTCTGGTATATGAATGGTTTCCCCTGGGAGACTTTGTATTTGTTGCTCACTAGTTGACCATCTTTAGCTCCTCCTATCCATTGGTGTCTTCTTGAGGAGTGCACAGCATTTCTTTTATTAATCTTCTTATATCATGCTTTACCTGAGATAGAATTTCAAATTTAAATTCATCGATGAGGTCATGTAAGCATATCTTTATTTCTGCTGAGGCCATGTCTGATATTGCATGTTTGCTGCCCTTGATCTCCTCTGTATTGACCTCTCCTGGACTTTTATTCCCTGGGTCAGTGGTTGTAGGCTCTTTGTTGTTTCTTTGTCTTGTAGTGTTTGGTTTCTTTCAGACAGGTGAATGGTGGAAGTCTCAGGAATTTTTGTATTGCTTACAGGTTTTCTGAAGCATAATGGCTAGGAGATGGCCCCTAGCATCTCCAGTTTGCTGTTGATCTGTGAGGTACATGCAGGGGTGATATGGGCTGGCCCCTCCCCTCTAAGACAGTCAACTAGTGAGTGTCTTCAGCACATTAGTGTGTGTCCTCAGACGTCACAATTTTGGGACAGCCTCATCCCTGGCCATTGGGTCCCGACCAGGGTTATGGCCCAGCCCAAGCAGATCCCACCAATCCACTTTGGGCCAGGAGCCACTGACTGTCACTGCCTTAGTTGTTGATTCAAGCCTGTCCTGTCCAAATCCAATATGTTGTCTAGCCATTCATCCTGCTCTGGGAAACCCTCTTCCCAATGCTTACCAAAGTCTGTGCAGGTCAGTTTGCCATTTCCACTCTCTGTGTATCACCTCATCCCGCCAAGAGTCTCAAGCTCACCAGACCCCGCTCTCAGTGGGGATGTGACCTCAGCTCGATTGTGAGTCAGCAGGGATGCCACTTCATCTCAACTGTGTGTTGCCCAACTCTAAGATGTGCCCAGTACAGTGACAGGAGCATGACAGCTCCAACCCTCCATCCATGCTTCTTTTTAAAAAATTTTCTTCTTTTTCTTTTTCCTCAGTTTATTCCTGGGTCATGAGAATTAGTCTCCTTTCATCTGGTCTTCTCCATGGTGTTAAATTCTAGCATCTGAGTTGTTTTTCTCAGAGAGGCTCTTTACCATGCTACCTATCAATTGGCCATCTTGGCATCTCTGTTTTTCCATCTTCTAACCTGTTCCATTCATTCTTTTTAAAAAAATTTGATTAAAAGAGAAAAAAGGGAAGCAATAATACAAAATTCCAAAAATAAAATAAACACTAAGAAATCACTAGTTGACAAATTACATACTGTCATCTTCGAAATAGTTATTCAAGTTACAAAATTAAAGCACACAAAGTGGACATTCAAACAGTGAGCCTGCAAATAGTTCTGCTCAATGATCAAACAAACACTTAGTAATGTGGTTATCAATCCTACACACAAAGGCACATGCACTTATGTTCTTTAGAGCACTTTTCCTCTCTTTTTAACAATAGCAATTACACATTTTGTGTTTAACTACTCTTACAGTTATTACTTTTTACACTACAGACACAATGTGATATTTATAAATATGATTTTTTTTTGGTACTGCGGATCAAACTCATGACCTTGAGCTTGCCAGACAGGTGCTGATGCTGCTGAGCTAAATCCCCAGCCCAATGATTCTTATTTATTTTGCTTATGAGAATAGGCTCAAGTTGCTTCCATTTCAATATGAAGGCCTCAAGATCACCCTTTTTATAGCTGAGTAATATTCCATGGTAAAAAAGAAAAACCCACACCTTCCTCATACAGTCTGCAGTTGATGGGCAAATTGGTTGTTTCCAAGATTTAGGTATTACAAATTGTGCTGCTATGAACATGGGTGCACATATATTACTGTGATATGACCTCTTCAGGTTTTCTGGGAAAACACCCAGGAGGAGAATAGCTGGGCTGAATGGCACTTCCAATCCTAGTCTCCTGAGAAATCTCCATAGTGACTTCCATAGTGACTGCACCAGTCTACACTCTCACCAACAGTGGAGCACTGTTCCTCTTTTCCCTGTTGCCTCACCAACATTTGTTATCAGTTGATTTCTTGACAACACATATTCTTTCTGGAGTGAGATGAAATCTCATTGCTAATTTAATTTGCATTTATCAAATGACCAGTGATGGAGAGCATTTCTTCATGTATTAATTTGCCATTTGTATATCTTCATCTGAGAACTCTGTGTTCATCTGCCATACCCATTTTTTGGAGAGGGTCTTTGAATTTGGGGGGTTTGATGTTTTTCAATTCTTTATATATTCTGGACACAAGTCATTTGTCTGAGGGGTTGTTGACTAAAATTTTTTCCCATTCTGTGGGTTTTCTTTTTACTCTGATGGTGATTTCTTTTGAAGTGCTGAAACTTTTGAATAATATGAGATCCCAGTTGTTGCTTCTTTGAAGTGATTCCCATGTGGTTTGTGTTTTGTTCATGAATTCTCTGCCTACCCCTATGTCTCCAAGACTTCTACCTACCTTGTCTTCTAGTAGATTTAGTGTTTCTATTTTAATATTTATATCTTTGATCTGTTAAGACTTTAGTTTTGTGCATGGTGATAGGTAGGGATATAGTTTCAGTCTTTGGAATGTGGAGAGCCAATTATTCCAGCACCATTTATTAAAGAGGCTACCCTTCTTCCAGTAAACATGTTTAACCCCTTTGTCAAATATCAGGCGGCTGAGTGTCCTTATGGTTGTGCTTGCATCTTCTAATCTAGTCCATTGATCCTCTGGTCTGTTTCTTTGCCAATATCAAGCTGATTTTATTACTGTGGCTTTGTAGTATAGTTTCAAGTCAGAAATCCTGCCTTGCCTTGTTGCCCACAATTGCCTTTGCTATTCTAGCTTTCTTCCAATTCCAAATGAATTTTAGGAGTTTTTTCTAGATCTGTGAGGTATTTAATGATATTTTCATTGGGATTGCATTAAATCTGTATAAGAGTTTTGAGAGTATGATCATTTCACAATGTTAGTTCTTCCTAGCAATACCCTTCCATTTTCTAATATATTCTTTTTCTAAAATTTTATTTAAAGAGGGGTAAGCAAAACAGAAAAAAGGTAGAAACAATACAGAATTTCAAAAAAATAGACAATAAGAAATCACTATTTGATACATTACATATTGTCTTCTTGGATATAGTTGTTCAAGTTATAAAATTAAAGCATACAACATGGACATTCAAACAGTGAGGCTGAAAAAAGTTCTGTTCAACGATCTGACAAAAACTTAGTAACATGGTTATCAATCCTAAACACTTAGGTATACATGCAGTTATCTCTTTTAGAGCACTTTCTTTTCCTCCTCTTGCTTTTTAAATTTTTTTTATTTAAAGAAAAAATTTTGAAACAGAAAGAGGGTAGAAACAATACAAAACCTCAAAAAAACAAACAAACAAAAAAAAAACCAAAAAAAAACCCAAAAAGTAACCAGTAAGACATCACTAGTTGATAATTACATACTTTCCTCTTAGATGCAGTTGTTCAAGTTACAAAAGTAAAGTCCACAAAGTGGACATCCAAACAGTGAGACTGCCGTCAGCTTTGCTAATCCAACAAACTAAAACTTTAGCAACATGGTTATTAATTCCACACACTCAAACATACAGGCAGTTACATCCTTTAGAATACTAACTTTTCATTTTTTTTTACAATAGCTATAATCCATTCTCGTAAACTACTTAAAAGTTCTGCATATGTATAAGTTTCTACACATATACCTAGACTTTCTGTATTAGAGGGAGAAACAAATCAAAACAAGTCAGCAATACAAATTCCTAGAGAAACACAAAATGAAAAGAACATACAAAAACACAACACTAGATGATCTATGGTAGTCACTATGATATCTCTTGTTATTTTCAATAAAATTGTCTATATCATCAAATATAATATAAACAGCATTGCATTACACTATTAATAAAATCTAAACATTGGAGACATGATAGGACTTCAAAGGCAGTTAACAATCAAACCAGAATTGGTATCCTATTGAATCCTGTCATCTTCAGAGTAGTTGCCCCTACTCTCAGACTTGACACTCTCAAGCATACCAGATTCAAATTATATCAGTCAAGATAAAACAGTGATATAACAATCTTCTCTGTTTTCTCTCTGCCATGCTATTTTTCTGTTGTTATTTGCTTACTTTTCTCCTTCATTCCACTGTCTGCCCCTTTCTTTGAGGCCTTTCTGCCATTATTCCTGGAGTCCTGGTGATTTTCTTCTCTCTCTCTAGAATGTCCTTCAGTATTCTTTGCATGGTTGGATTGGTGGTCACAAACTCCCCCAGTTCCTCTTTGTCGTGAAAATATCTTGTCTCTCCATTAATTTTGAGAGACAGTTTTGCAGGGTACATCGTTCTGGGTTGGAGGTTATTTTATTTCAGAGCTTGGAATAGTTTGCTCCAAACTCTTCTTGATTTGATGGCTTGCACTGAGAAGTCTGCTATGATTTTGATAAGTTTTCCTTTATAGGTAATCCATTTCTTTTCTATGACTGCTTTTAATATTCTGTTCTTGTGATGGATTTCTGGGATCCTGATTATTATATGTATGGGTGCAGATCTGTTTTGGTTGTAGCTGGCTGGAGTTCTGTATGCCTCATTTATCTGAACTTCACTTCCATTACCTATGTTTGGGAAGTTTTCCTTAATTATTTCTGTGAATACACTTTTTAAAAATTTTTTTTATTTAAAGAGATAAAACAGAAAAAGGAGAGAAATATTACAGAATTTCAAAAAAAACATAAACAGTAAGAAATCACTAGCTGATAAATTACATATTGCTCTTTTAAAAATAGTTGTTCAAGCTACACATTTAAAGCACACAAAACGGACACTCAAGCAGTGAGACTGCAAACATATCTGTTCAATGATCAAACAAGAACTAAGAAATATGGGTAACAATCCTGCACACATAAATATACATGCAGTTATATATTTTATGGCACTTCCTATTTTCTCTTTTTTACAATAGCAATTATACATTTTTTAATTAAAGAGAGAAAAAAACAGGAAAATGGTAGAACTATTACAGAATTTCAAAAAAAGAAGATAACCAGTAAGAAATCACTAGTTGATACATTATATATTGTTCTTTTAGAAATAGTTATTTAAGTTACAGAATTAAAGCACACAAAGTGGACACTCAAGCAGTGAGAGTGCAAAGAGATCTGTTCAACAATCCAACAAGAACCTAAAAATGTGGTCATCAATCCCACACCTCTAAACATACATGCAGCTATATCTTTTATAGTGCTTCCTATTTCCTCTTTTTTTACAATAGCAATTATACATTTTTAAAATTCTATTTAAAGAGAAGAAAAACAAAACAAAACAAAAAAGAAAAAAAGTGTAGCAATAATACAGAATTCTAGAAGAAAGGAAGGAAAAGGAGAATGAGAAAAAGCCTCCTAAGAAATCAGTAATTTATAAGGTACGTACTGTCATCCTGGATGTAGTTGTTCAAGTTACAAAGTTAAAGGGTACATAGTAAATATTCAAACAGTCAGACTACAAACAGTTTTTCTCAAAGATCCCACAAAGATTCAGCAATATGATCATCTATTTTACACACTCAAACTTACATGCAGTTATATCCCTTACAGCACTTCCTTTTCCTCTCTTTTTTACAATAGCAATTACACATTTTGGTTTTATTATATTTGTAGTTCTTATTTACTTTTTACACTAGAGACACAATATGATATTTATAAATATGATTCTTATTTATTTCACTAATGAGGATAGTCTCAAGTTGTCTCCATTTACCTATGAAGGCCTCAAGATCATAATTTTTTATAGCTGAGTAATATTCCATTGTATAAAAATGCCACATCTTTTTCATCCACTCTGCAGTTGACGGGCATCTTGGTTGTTTCCAAGATTTAGCTGTCACAGATTGTGCAGCTATGAACATGGGTGCACATATATCACTGTGATATGAATTTTTCAGTTCTTTCGGGAAAATACCCAGGAGGGGGATAGCTGGATTGAATGGAACTTCCAATCCTAGTCTTCTGAGAATTTTCCATATGGATTTCCATAATGGTTGCACCAGTCTACATTCCCACCAACAATGGAGCAGTGTTCCTTTTTCCCTGCAGCCTTGCCAACATTTGTTATCAGTTGATTTCTTGATGGCAGCTATTCGTTCCGGAGTCAGGTGGAATCTCAATGCTGTTTTAATTTGCATTTCTCAAATGACCAATGATGGTAAACATTTCTTCATGTATTTATTTGCCATTTGTATATCTTTCTCTGAGAACTGTGTGTTCATCTCAGATGCCCATTTTTGGAGAGGGTCTTTGAATTTATGGGGTTGATGTTTTTCAATTCTTTATATATTCTGGACACAAGTCCTTTGTCTAGGGGTTGCTGGTTAAAATTCTTTCCCACTGTGTTGGTTTTCTTTTCATTCTGTTTGTGATTTCCTTTGAAGTTTATAAACTTTTAAATAATGTGAGATCCCATCTGTTGATCCTTTGAAGTGTTTCCGGTGAAGTTTGCGTTTGGTTCATGAATTCTCTGCCTACCTCTATGTCTCCAAGACTTCTACCTACCTTGTCTGCCAGTAGATTTGGTGTTTCTGTTTTAATATTGAGGTTTTTGATCCATTTAGACTTTAGTTTTGTGCATGGTGATATGCATGGGTCTAGTTTCAGTCTTCAGCATGTAGAGAGCCAATTTTACCAACACCATTTATTAAAGAGACTATCCTTCTTCCAGTGGACATATTTAGCCCCTTTGTCAAATATCAGGTGGCTGAGTGTCTTTGTAGCTGTGCTTGCATCTTCTAATCTGTTCCGTTGATCCTCAGGTCTATTTCTTTGCCAGCACCAAGCTGATTTTATCACTGTGGCTTTATAGTATTGTTTCAACTCAGGAATTGAGATGCCTCCTGCCTTGCTTTTGTTGCCTACAATTGCCTTTGCTATTCTAGGTTTCTTTTGTTTCCAAATGAATTTTAGGAGTGCTTTGTCTAGATCTGCGAGGTATGTCAATGATATTTTGATTGAGATTGCATTAAATCTGTATAACAGTTTAGGGACTATAGACATTTTCACAATGTTGATTCTTCCTAACCAAGAGCAAGGAATGTCCTTCCATTTTCTAATATCCTCTTCAATCTCCTTTTTCAGCCTAGTGTAATTTTCAGCATATAGGTCTTTTACATTTTTAGTAAGGTTGATTCCTAAGTATTTCATTTTTTTACATGTTATTGTAAAGATCGATATTTCCATAATTTCTCTCTCAGTGAGTTTTTTGTTTGTGTACAGGAATGCTATTGATTTTTGAGCATTGACTTTGTATCCAGCTATACTACTGAACTTGGTTATTAGCTCTAGCTGTCTTTTAATGGAGTTTTTTGGGTCCTCTATATAGAGTATCATGTCATCTGCAAATAGTGATAATTTAACTTCTTCCTTTCCTATCTTTACTCCTTTTATTTCTCTCTCTTTTCTGATTGCCCTGGCTGGTGTTTCCAGAACCATGTTGCAAAGGAGAGGTGAGAGTGGACATCCTTGTCTTGTTCCTGATTTTAAAGTGAGACCTTTCAGTTTTTTTCCATTTAGTAGGATGTTGGCTGTTGGTTTGTCATAGATGGCTTTTAGAAGGTTGAGACAGACGCCTTGTATTCTGAGTTTCTGGAAGTATTTTTTATCATGACCATGTGTTGGTTTTAGTCAAAAGCTTTTTCTGCATCTATTGAGGTGACCATGTGGTTTTTGTTTTTGTCTCTGTTGATGTGGTGTATTGCATCTATTGATTTGTGTGTGTTAAACCATCCCTGCATTCCTGGAATGAACCCCACTTGGTCATGATGTATAATATTCTTGATGATTTCCTGCATTGTATTTGCCAGTATCTTGTTGAGAATCTTTGCATCAATGTTCATTAGTGAGATTGACCTATAGTTCTCTTTTTTGGTTGCATCTCTCTCTGGTTTTGGTATCAAAGTAATACTTGCCTCCAGGAATGATTTAGGGAGGATTGCTTTGTTCTCAATTTCATTGAAGTGTTTAAGGAGAACTGGCATCAAATCTTCTCTAAATTTCTTGTAGAATTCAGCTGTGAATCCATCAGGACCTGGACTTTTCTTTGTTGGTAAGTTTTTAATTACATTTTCAATTTCAATAGCTGATATTGGGTTGTTCAAAATTGCTACATCTTCTTGGTTGAGCTTTGGTAGGTCATATGTTTCTAGAACTCTCTCCATTTCCTCTGTGTTTTGTATTCTATGTGAATAGAGATTTTCAAAGTAGGTATTCATGATCTTTTGAATTTCCATGGTATCTGTAGTAATTTCTCCCTTTTCAGTTCTTATTGCATGAATTTGGGTTTTTTTCTTTGTTTCTCTTGATAAGGTTAGCTAGGGGGTTGTCAATTTTGTTTATTCTCTCAAAAAATCAGCTTTTTGATTCATTAATTCTTTGTATTGTTTTATTAGTTTCAATTGCATTGATTTCTGCTCTAATGTTTACAATTTCCTCTCTTCTATGAGCTTTGGGTTTAGCTTGCTCTTCTTTTTCTAGAAGCTTGAAATGGAGCATTAGGTCATTTATTTGTACTCATTCTGTTTTCTTCATATGATAGTTTATTGGTATATATTACCCTCTTAAGACCACTTTCATTGTATCCCACAGATTACACTATGTTGTTTCTATATTTTCATTGAATTGTACATATTGTTTTATTTCTTCTTTAATTTCATCTGTAGCCCACTGGTTGTTCAAAAGGCTGTTATTTAATTTCCATGTATTTATATAGGTTTTACAATTTCTTTTGCCATTAATTTCTAATTTCAGTGCACTATGATCAGATATTATGCATGGTATGATTTCAATACCTTTGCATTTACTTAAGAATGTTTTATGGGATAATATATGGTCTATTTTGGAGAATGTCCCATGTGCAGCTGAGCAGAATGTGTATTCTGATGTGGTTGGGTGGAACACTCTGTAAACATCTAGTAAATCCACTTGCTCACAGGTATGATTCAGTTCTGTTATTTCTTTGCTGACTTTTTGTCTAGTTGATTTATCTCTTTGTGACAATGGGCTGTTAAATTCTCCTGTTACAATTCTGTTCTTGTGTATTTGGTTTTTCATATCCATTAGTATCTGTCTTATATAGTTGGGTGCTGCTATATTTGGCACATATATATTTATAATTGTTAATTCTTCCTCTTGAATTTTACCACTAACAAGTATGTAGTGACCTTCTCTATCTCTTTTAATAATTTAAGGTTGAAATTCACGTTGTCTGCAAATAGAATAACTACCCCTGTTTTTTTCTGGGTTCCTGTTGCATGGAATACTGTTTTCCATCCTTTGATTTTTAATCTATGAGTTTCCTTTTGGGTCAGATGTGTTTCTTGTATACAGCATATTGTGGGGTCCTGTTTCTTGATCCATTCTGTCAATCTATTTCTTCTTATGGGTGAATTGAGGCCATTTATATTTATGGATAGCACTGATATGTACTGGCTCGACTTTGCCATGTTATGTTCCAGTTGTTTCTTTCTCCTTTTCCTCTTATTTAATTGCTTATCTTACCTGGACAATTCTTTCTGTTGTTGTTTTGAAGATTGTAGTCATTTTTATCTCTGTCTAGTATGTCCTTCAGTACTCTTTCTGGTGTTGGTTTGGTGGACATGAATTTCTTCAGTTGCTCTGTATCATGGAAGTATCTTGTTTCTCCATTAAATTCGAATGAAAGTTTTGCTGGGTACATCAGTCTGGGTTGAAGATTGTTTTCTTTCAGGGCTTGAAATACCTCACTCCAAGCTCTTCTTGACTTGAGGGTTTGTGCTGAAAAGTCTGCCATGATTCTAATGGGCTTTCCCTGGTAGGTGAGTTGTGTCTTTTCTCTGACAGCTTTTAATATTCTCTTTTTATGCTGTATGTCTGAGATCTTAATTACTATGTGTCTGGTGTGGATTTATGCTGATTGTGACTGTTTGGTGTTCTATGTGCCTCACTTATCTGCATATCAGCTTCTTCCCCCATGTTTGGCAAAGTTTCCTCTATTATTTCTGTACATACTTTATGTATGTCATTTGCCTGCACTCCTGTATCTTCACTAATGCCCCTTATTCTTATGTTGTTGCTCTTGGCATGATTGTGACACTTCTGTATTGTCATTTCATGCTGCTTTGTTATTTTTAAAAGTTCTATCCTTTCCTGATCACTAACTGTGATCCTGTCCTCAAGATCCAAAATCCTATCCTCACCTTTAGGCAGTTTTGCATGCTTTCAATAAAATTTTTTGTTTCTTTGATGTCTCTTTGAGTTTGTTCCATGAATTCTGCTTGTTTTCTATATTGTTCATTCAAAGTTTCAATCAGTTTCCTATGCTCATGTACTTTTTTCTCTAGTTCTTCTTTAGCTGCATACCACAACTCTTTTACTAAAGTTGTTATTTCTATCTTTATATGGTAGAGTACTTCTAATTTGATTTCCTCTATAGCCTGATGCAGTTGTTTTTTTTATTTAACTGGATATCTTTTCAGAGGTTCCTGGTGTGTTACTTTTGGTGTCCTCTATTTCAATGTCTCTTATACTTGCTTCTGGTGAACTATATGTTTGAGACTGCATTTTGCTTTTCCGTTTTGTCATTTTCACTCTGCCTGGTGTTTTCTATGTGTAGGAGCATATCAAACACTCTTTTCAGACACACCAAAGTCTTACAGTTAGTTGGAGAGGGTTTTACTTCTGGCCCTATTTCTCCCCTGTACACCTCTATTTTAGGGGTATACTCACCACATTGATACAGTCAATCCGGTGTAGTCCAAAGTTCACCACTTGAGAGCAAAGTTCCAAATTTTCTCACTCTAACTGGATACTGCTGAGATCTTCTGCTGTTCCAGGTGGGAGGGCAGGCCCATCTGTAGCAGTCCAGGGCACTTTTCAGTCTTGGGTGGGCCTCCTTGATATTTCCAGTGGCAGGACAGGCCCACAGGGGAGCTTCACAGTAGCCTACCCCTCAGGTGGGCTTGCACTGAGTTCCAGGTGGCAGGGCAGGCCCACAGTGGAGGTTCTGGGCAGCTTACCCCTGATGCAGGCCTCTGCTAAGTTCCCGGTGCCAGGGCAGACCCACAGTGAAGGTTCCAGGCACCTTACCCCTGATGCAATCTTCTGCTAAGTTCCCAGTGGCAGGGTGGGCCCACAGTGGAAGTTCTGGGTAGCTTACTCTTGATGCAGGCTTCTGCTCAGTTTCTGGAGGCAGGGCAGGCCCAAGGTAGAGGTTCTGGGCATCCTATGCCTGATTCAGGCTTCCACTTAGTTCCCAGAGGTAGGGCGGGCCCACGGTGGAGGTTCTGGGCAGCTTACCCCTGATGCAGGCTTCCGCTCAGTTCCCAGAGGCAGGGCAGGCCCACGGTGGAGGTCCTGGGCAACCTACTGATTCTTTTTTTCTTTTTCCAGTGAGGGGTTTGAAATTAGGAATGAGTGCTTCCCAGGCTGGCCTTTAGGCCCATTAGCTACATGAGCAGCCCTGAACATGAACATTGAAATTCAAAGGAATTTCTAACATGACTCACCCAAGTGGATAAAGAACCAGGAGATCTATTCTTTCCTTCTTTGTTTCTGTGAAATCTTTTTTTTTTTTTTTGCTTGGATAGTGTGGTTTGCAGAGAACTCAACCCACCAAGGCCACTTGCTGAGGGTACCAGGAAAGGCCAGAAGTGGGCTGGAAACTGGCTCACGAATTCCATGTCAAGTTGGGTTGCTTTGTGACTTGAAGGACTCAATGAACTGCCTAGAGATGCGCTGTCAAGTTGACTCTCAAACCTCTGAGCTACGTCTGGGCCCCTACTCATGAATTCGTAGGTTTCATTTTTTCTTAAATTCTACATTATCTCTACTCTGTTTGGCATATTTTCTTTTGTTCCCAAGTGGATAAATAACCAGGAGATCTATTCCTTCCTTCCTTGTTTCTGTGAAATCTTTTTTTTTTGCTTGGATGGTGTGGTTTGCCGAGAACTCAACACAGCAAGGCTGCTTGCCAATGGTACCAGGAAAGGCCAGAAGTGGGCTGGAAACTGGCTCTGCTGGAGAAAGGAAAACAGAAAGACAAAGAAAATCCATGGAAAGTGCAGCCTAACTACTTGGGGCCTGATTTGTGGCGCCAGGCCCCTGTGAATAGACTTTTTATTTCATTTGTATTTCTTGCTGCATCTTCATTCACATATTTTATTCTTAGGTTATAAATCCTCTTGTCATCTTCTAGCCTTTGTATTGTTGCTTCCTGGTCCCTTGTTATTTTTAAGAGATCTTTCCTTTCACAATCATACTTTGCAAATCTATCTTCAAGTTTTGAAAGTTTGTCTTTAGTTTCTGTTAAAAGGTTTTGCCAGGTTTCAATGGAGTTTTTAATTTCCTGATACTCTCTTTGGATCTGTTTCATTTATTCTAGGTTTTGTTTATATTCTTCATCAAAGGCTTCTTTCCTTTCTCTGGGTTCCTCTATTCTTTCATTTGTGTCTACTTGAGGATTACCCAGGACTTCTTTTATTACTCTTCTTATATCTTGCTTCACCTGAGTTAGAATTTCAAATTTAAATTCGACGATGAGGTCAATGGATGTATTTCTTTATTTCCGATGTGGCTGTCTCTGACATTACAGGTTTGCTGCTCTCAACCTCCTCTGCATTTACCTCTGTTGGACTCACTTTCTCTGGTTCCGCAGTCAGGGACCTTTTACTCTTTCTCTGTCTTGTCATGTTTCTGGTCCCCTTCAGACAGGTGGGTGGTGGAGGTCTCTGGGCCTTTCATTTTGCTTACAGTTTTTTTCTGCAGTGCACTTGCTAGGGAAGTACTGCCCCTCAGTCTGCAGTGGATCTTCGATTGCACGCTGAGAGCTGGCTCCTCCCCCATGCCAGTCAACCAGTTTATGCTTCAACAAGTTTGTGTGTTCCCTGAGGATGACACTGGCCCAGAAAAGCCTTGTCTCTGGATATTGGGTTTCAACCAGGGGTGTAGCCCTGCCCAGGCTGATCCCACCAATCTGCTCTGGACTAGGAGTCATCAGTGGATGCTGCCTCGGGTTTTGATTCAAGTTGGCCCTGCCCAACTCCAAAATGTCATCCAGCCAGTCCTCCCAACTTGGGGAATACACTTCCCGTCACCCACCAAAGTTCACACAGCTCGACTGGCTGTCTCCACTCCCCGCCTCGGTGCCTCCTCCTGCTGAGGGTCTGGAGCTCACCAACCCCTGCTCTTGGCAGGGCCGCGATCTCAGCTCGATTGTGAGTCATCTGATTCTAAGACGTGCCAGTACAATGATCGGGGCTTGCCCATCTCCATCTCTCTGTCCATGCTTCTTCTTCTTTCTTTCTTTTTTCTCTTTTTTCTTCTTCTTTTTCCTCAGTTTCTTCCTGAGTCATGAGAATTCCTCTCCTTTTGTCTGGCTTTTTCCATGTTGCCAGATTGCAGTGTCTTGAGTCGTTTTTATTTATTTTTTCCTCAGAGAGGCTCTCTTATCATGCCTCCACTCAGTCAGCCATCTTGCAATCTCTAAAAAATCCCATATTCTAATATATTCTTTAATCTCCTTTTTTAGCATAGCATAATTTTCAGCATATAGGTCTTTTACATTCTTAGGTTGATTCCTAAGTATTTAATTTTTTGAGATACTATTGTGAAAGGTGATATTTCCATAATGTCTCTCTCGGTGAGTTTTTTTTCTGTACAGGAACACTACTGATTTTTGAGGGTTGACTTTGTATTCAGTTACACTGCTAAATTTCTTTATTACCTCCAGTAGTCTTTTAATGGATTTTTTTTTTTGGTTTTCTATGTAGAGTACCATGTCATCTGCTAATACTGATAATTTAACTTTTTCCTTTCCTATCTTTATTCCTTTTATTTCTCTCTCTTGTCTGACTGCCCTGGCTATTAGTTCCAGAATTATATTCAACAGGAGTGGTAATAGTGCACATCTTAGTGTTGTTCTTGATTTTAAAGTGAAAGTTTTCAGTTTTTGTCTCTTTAGTATAATGTTGGCTATTGGTTTGTCCTAGATGGCCTTTATAAGATTTAGGTAGGTACAATGTACTCCGAGTTTCTGAAGGTCTGTTATCAGGAACATGTGTTGGACTTTATCAAAAGCTTTTTCTGAATCTGTGGAGATGGCCATGTGGTTTTTGTTTTTGTCTCTGTTGCTATAGTGCATTACATTTATTGATTTGTGTATGTTAAAGCATTCCTGTATTCCTGGAATGACTCCCACTTGGTCAAGACGTATAATCTTCTTGATGATTTGCTGCACTCAATTTGCCAGTATTTTATGGAGAATCTTTGCATCAATGTTCATTAGTGACATTGGTCTATAGTTCTCCTTTTTGGTTGGGACTTTCTCTGGTTTTGCTTCAGAGTAATACTTGTCTCCTGTAATGATTTAGGTAGGATAGCTTCTTTTTCAATTTCATTGAGGAGTTTAAGGAGTATTGGTGTCAAATCTTCTCTAAATTTCTTGTAGAATTCAGTTGTGAATCCATCAGGACCTGGGCTTTTCTTTGTGGTAAGTTTTTAATTATGTTTTCAATTTCAATAACTGATATTTGGTTATTCAAAATTGCTATATTTTCCTGGTTGAGTTTGGGTAGTTCATATGTTTCTAGAAATCTGTCCATTTCCTCTCTGTTTTCCACCCTATGTGAGTAGGGATTTTCAAAGTAAATATTCACTATCTTTTGAATTTCCATGGGATCCATAGTAATTTCCCCCTTTTCAGTCCTTACTGAGTGACTTTGGGTTTTTTCTTTCTTTTTCTTTATGAGGTGAGCCAGAAGTTTGTCAACTTTGTTTATTCTCTCAAAAAACAAGTTTTTGATTCATTAAATCTTAGGTTTTTTTTAGTTTTAGTTGCATTGATTTCTGCTGTAATCTTTACAATTTCCTCCCTTCTGTGAGCTTTGGGTTTAACTTGCTCTTCTTTTTCTAGGATCTTGAGATGAAGTGTTAAGTTGTTTATTTGTGTTCATTCTGTTTTCTTGATATGAGAATTTATTTCTATATATTTCCCTCTTAAGACTGCTTTCATTGTATCCCACAGGTTACAGTATGCTTTTTCTGCATTTTCATTGAATTATAGGTATTTCTTTATTTCTTCTTTAATTTCATCTGTAGCCTGCTGGTTGTTCAAATTGTTGTTCTTTATTTCCATGTATTTATGCAGGTTTTGCAATTTTTTGCCATTAATTTCTAATTTCAGTGTGCTATGGTCAGATGGTATACATGCAATAATTTCAATACCTTGCAGTTACTTAAGAATGTTTTATGGAATAATATATGATCTATTTTGGAGAATGTCTCATGTGCAGCTGAGAAGAATGTGTATTCTGATGTGGTTTGGTGGAACACTCTGCAAACATCTACTAAGTCTAGTTGCTTGTGGGTATGATTTAGTTCTCTCATTTCTTTGCTGACTTTTTGTCTAGTTGATATATCTCTTTGTTCCAATGGGCTGTTAAGGTCCCCTCTTATAATTGTGTTCTTGAGTATTTGGTTTTTCATGTCCATTAGTATCTGTCTTATATAGTTGTGTGATCCTGTATTTGGTGCATATATATTTATAATTGTTAGTTCTTCCTCTTGAATTTTTCCACTAACTAGTATGTAGTGATGTTCTTTATATCTTTTAACCATTTTAGGTTAGAAGTTCACGTTGTCTACAAATAGAACAGTTACCTGCTGCTTTTTGGTGAGTTTCTGTTTCATGGAATTCTGTTTTCCATCCTTTGACTTTTAATCTATGAGTTTCCTTTGGGTAAGATGTGTTTCTTGTATACAGCATATTGTGGGATCATGGTTCTTGATCCATTCTGTCAGTCTATTTCTTTTGATAGGTGAATTGAGGCCATTTACATATATGGATATCACTGATGTGTACTGACTCAACTTTGCCATGTTATGTTCCAGTAGTTTGTCTTCTGCTTTTCCTCCTTGTTTAATTGCTTGTCCTACCTGGTGGTTTCTTTCTGTTGTTCTGGGGAATGTGGTCATTTTTATCTATATCTATTAAGTCTTTCAGCACTCTCTCTAGGGTTGGTTTGTTGGACGTCAATTTCTTCAGTTGTTCTTTGTCATGAAAGTATCTTGTTTCTCCTTTAAATTTGAATGAAAGTTTGCTGGGTACATCAGTCTGGGTTGAAAGTTGTTTTTTCAGGTCTTGAAATACCTCACTCTAAGCTCATCCTGACTTGAAGGTTTGTGCTGAGAAGTTTGCTGTGATTCTAATGGGCTTTCCTAGATAGGTGAGTTCTGTGTTTTCTCTAAAAAGCTTTTAGTATTCTGTTTTTATGCTGTATGTTTGAGATCTTAATTATTATGTGCCTGGGTGTGGATTTATGTTGGTTGTGACTGTTTGTTGTGCTGTATGCCTCACTTGTCTGCATATCAGCCTTTTCCCCATGTTTGGGAAATTTTCTTTTATTACTTCTGTGAATATTTTGGTTATGTAATTTGTATTGACTCTGGCCTCTTCACTGATGCCTATCAATCTTATATATTTTGTTAGCATCATCTTGAAGCTGTTGGATTGTCACTTCATGCTGCTTTGTTATTTTTAAAATTCTATCCTTTGGTGATCACTAGTTGAGATCCTGTCCTCAAGGTCTGAAATCCTATCCTCAGCTTTCTTTAAATGGTATTGCCAGCTTTGAATAGAATGTTTTTCTTCTTGGATGTCTCTTTGAGGTTTTTTTTTTTGTGTGAATTCTGCATGTTTTCTATATTGCTCATTCAAGTTTCAATCAGTTTCCCATGCTTATGTATTTTTTTCTCTATTTCTTCTTTAGCTGTGCTCAGCAACTCCTTTACTAAGTTTGTTATTCTGTCTTTACATGGGAGAGTACTTCTAATTTGATTTCTTCTATAGCATCATAGAATTTTTTTATTTCACTCACTATCTTTTCAGAGATTCCTGGTGTGCTCCTTTTGAAGTCCCCATTTCATTGTCTCCTGTACTTGCTTCTGGTGGACTAGATGTTTGAGATTGCATTTTGCTTTTCCGTTTTGCCATTTTCCCCTTTTGAGTTAATATTGGTCCCTTCATTCCAACTAGTGTCAACTGTTGGTAGTATGTATCTTGGGGCCCTAATGTAAGGTTGATGTTTGTCCAATTGCTGAGCCCCACAATGAATAGGTGTGCCAGTCCCTGACTTCCCACTATAGGGCCTGTTTGGTGAGTTTTATTTTCTTTCTGGGATGTCAAACCTAGTAATATTGATGTAGGTCAACTTTTAGTTCCTGCTATTACTTTATCTTCAAGTTATTCCAGGTCACCAAATCTCTGTCTATAGTATATATATTGGCTGAGGCCCTATTGTGTTCTTATTGTGTGCCTGTGTGTCTCATAAGCCCATTTGATTTTCTTCAAGTTGGAAGAGTCCTTATTGGCACACTACTCACTCTTCCTGATGTTTTCTGTGTGCAGGAAGGATTCATCCACACTCTTGTCACACTGACCAAGGTCTTACAGTTAGTTGGAGGGAGCTTTACTACTGGCCCCATTTACCCACTGTACACCTCTGTTTTAGGGGCATACTCACCACACTGACTGGAGACTGCTGAGATCTTCTGTTTGGTTGAGATAGTCACTGAATCACCCCTCAAGCCAGCACAGTTAATTCACTGTAGTCCAAGATTCTTGGAGAAAGAATGGGAGCTCTGGCTGGAGTTCCCTGGGCCCAAAAGGAGATCTGTGGAGATGGTGGGAGTTGCAGGAAGGGCCTGGGTCTAGGCTGGCCCTATGTGTGTCCTCTGGCTGGAGTTCCCATGTGCCACAAATTGGTCTTCAGAGAAGGCAGAGTCTCAGGTGAAGTCCACTTCTATGTCAGCCCCAGGTGTGCCTCTGGCTGGACTTCCCCATTGCTGCAAGATGGTCTGTGGGGAAGGTGGAGTTGCAAGAGATGCCAGCATCTAAGTCAGCTCTGGCTGAGATCCTGGGTGCTGTGAGGTGGTCTGTTCCATTCATTCTTCAGTTTTGTATTGTTTTGTTATTTTCTGTTCTGTTTCAGTTGGGGAGACAAGTTTGCCAGTATCAGGCTATTTTTGTTATAGTAGTGTTGTAGTATAATTTCAAGTCTGAGATTGTGATCCACCTGCCTTATCACTGTTGCTGAGAATCACCTTTGCTAGTCTAGATCTCTTCTAGTTCCAAATGAATTTCGGGATTGTTTTCTTTAATTTGGTGAGATATGCTGTTGAACTTTTGATTGGGATTGTATTTAATCTGTATAACAAATTTGGAAGTATGACCATTGTTGTAGTCAGAGATTGCAAGGAAAACAAACATACACAAGATACATATCTATACTATGATTTTATAATAGTCAAAGTTAATTATTAATTACAAGAAGTGCAGGAAATCTGTACACACACTAAGACTCAAGGTATCCAGCTGAGGGCCCAGATCCTACAGCAATGTCCTGCATGAGTCCAGCTGAAGACCTTGAGCCCATGACAATGCCTCCATGAGTTGAACTGGAATCCTAGAGCCCAAGATAATGTCTCTTATTTATTTATTTATTTATTTATTTATTTTTTATTTTTATTTTAAGGAGAATAAACAAAAGAGGACAGAACAAAGCAGATCAGAACAGAACAATGTAAGCAACACAGCAGTTCACAACAAGACAAACGGATATCAAAAGTAACTACCATAATCTCTCTTTCTTTGAAATGGTTGAGCATAGCTTCACACACAATAATATCAAATATAACAAATAGTAGAGCACCATTCATGAAAATGAAAGTATTACAGGGCATTCTGAACCAAATAACAGAAAATAAACAATGGCTACTAAAATATCTCATTTTTCATAAAAAATTTGTTTATACTATGACACATATTAAAATCCAATAAGACTCAACATGATAGAACCAATGGTAATAGAAGAACAGAAGCATGTTAGGACTTCAAAGCAAAATGATGTTAAATCAGCAATGGCTGCCATAATGTCTGGTTTTCTTCAAAATAGCTGTTCATACCATCACACGTAATTAAATAAAACAAAACAAAGCAAAACCATTCCAACTAATGAATGAAAACATTATAAGGCTTCAAAGCAATGTAATGAGGAATCATGATTATCATAAAATCTGCAGTACTCTAACCATTTCCTACACTAAGAAGACCATATGGTATTTATGCATGTGAGTTTGATTTGTTTCTCTTGTGAGAATGGTTTAAAGTAGCATCTATTTCTGTATAAATATCTCAATGTGACCATTTTTTATACCTGACTAGTACACCATTGTATAAAAATACCATAATTTTTTTATCCATTCCTCAGTTGATGGGCACTTAGATTGTTTTCAAGATCTGGCTATTAAAACTTGTGGTGCTATAAACATGGATGTACATATATCCCTGTGGTAAGATGTTTTCAGTTCTTCTGGGAACATGCCTGGTGGTGGAATGCTTGAGTCAAATGGGACTTCCAAACCCAGTGTATTGAGGAATCTCCAGACTGATGTCCACAGTGATTGCACCAGCCTACACTCCCACCAACAGTGAAGAAGAGTTCCTTTTTCCCAGCAGCCTCTCCAGCATTTGTTATTGGTAGTTTTCTTGATCCTGGCCATTCTTTCTGGAGTGAAGTAGAATCTCAGTGTGGTTTTAATTTGCATTTCTCTAATGACTAATGATACTGAAAATTTTTTTCATGTATTTATTTGCCATTTGTATTTCATCATCTCAGAACTGTGTATTCATCTCAGATGCCTATTTTTGTATTGGGTCTTTGAATTTCAGGGGTCTGATTTTTTAAAAAATTCTTGATAAGTTCTAGACAGAAGTCTTTTGTCTGAGGGACAGTTCACTAAGATTTTTTCCCAATTTGTGGGCTTTTTTTTTTCACTACGCTGGAGATTTCTTTCAACATGCAGAAACTCTTTAATAAGACATGATCCCAGTTATTGATTCTGGAAAGTATTTCCTGTGCATTTTAATTCCTGTTCATGAATTCTCTACATAAACCTATGTCTTCGAGATTTTACCTAATTTGTCTTCCAACAAATTTAGTGTTTTGGTTTTAATACTTAGATCTTTGAACAATTTAGATTTTAGTTTATTACATGTTGATAGGTGTGGGTCTAGTTTGAGTTTTCAGCATATGGGTAGCCAGTTTTTCCAGCACCATTCATTAAAGAGACTATCGTTCTTCCAGTGAACATGCTTGGCCCCTTCATCAAAGATAAGGTGGTTGAGTGTGTTTGTAGTTGTATCTTCTAGTCTATTCCATTGATCTTCAGATCTGTTTTTATTCCAGTATTGTGCTGATTTTTTACAATAGTCTTGTAGTATAACTTCAAGTCAGGGATTGTGATGCCTGCTGCCTTGGCTTTGCTGCTTAGAATTGCCTTTGCTATTCTAGGTCTCTTCTGGTTCCAGATGAATTTTAGGGGTGATTTCTATTGATCTATGCATTATGTTAGTGGTATTTTCATTGGGATTACATTGAATCTGTATAAGAAATTTGGACAATGGCCATTTCCACAATATTTATTCTTCCTATTCATGAACAAGGGATGTCTTTCCATTTTCTGAGGTGTTCTTTGATTTCTTTTTTCAGGGTTTTATAATTTTCCATGTAAAGCTCTTTTACTTCTTTGGTGAGATTAATTCTTAAGTGTTTCATTTTTTTGGATACTAGCATGAAGGGTATGGCTTCCCTTATTTCTCTCTTGAAGATTTTGTTGTTAGTATATAAGAATGCTATTGATTTTTGAGTATTGACTTTGTATCCAGCTACATTGCTGAATTTATTTCTTATCTCTAGGAGTCTTTCAATGGAGTTTTGGAGATCTTCTATGTAGAGTATCACATCGTCTGCAAATAATGATAATTTAACTTCTTCTTTTCCTATCTTCCTCCTTTAATTTCTCTCTCTTGTCTAATTGCTCTGGCTAGTGTTTTCATTACTATATGTTGAATAGGAGCAGTGATAAGGGACATCCTTGTCTTGTTCCTGATTTTAAGGTAAAGGCTTTCAGTTTCTGGCCACTTAAAATGATGTTGGCTGTTGGTTTGTCATAGATGGCCTTTATCATATTGAGGTAAAGACCATCTATTCCAATTATCTGTAAGGTTTTTTTCATGAATGAGTGTTGAACTTTATCCAAAGCTTTTCCTGCATCCATAGAAATGATGATGTGATTTTTACTTTTGGCTCTGTTGATATGGTGAATTACATTTATTGATTTATATATGTTGAACCATCCCTGCATGCCTGGGATGAATCCCACTTGGTCATGAAGTATAATCTTCATGATGATTTGCTACATCCTGCTTGCCAATATTTTATTGAAAATTTTTGTATCTATGTTCATTAGAGAGATTGGCCTGGAGTTCCCTTTTTTAGTTGGATATTTCTCAGGTTTTCATGCTAGAGTAATACTTGCTTCCAGGAATGACTTAGGGAGAATTGCTTCCCTTTTGATTTCATTGAAGAGTTAGAGGAGTGTTGACATTAATTCTTGTTTGTATTTCTTGTACAATTCTGCAGTGAATCCATTTGGGCCTGGGCTCTTTTTTGTTGGTAAGGACTTAATTACATTTTCGATTTCGTTAACAGAAATTGGGTTTTTCAGCAGTTGTACATCTTCTTAATTCAGCTTTGGTGTTTCATGTTTCTGGAAATCTTTCCATTTCTTTTATGTTATCGAACCTATGAGAGTAGAGGTTTTTGAAATAGTTGTTGATGATCTTGTGCATTTCCAAAGAGTCTGTGATGATTTCACCTTTTTCATTCTGTATTGCATGAATTTGAGTCTTTTCTGTTTTTTTAAAATAAGGTTGGCTAGGGGCTTATCAAATTTATTTATTCTTTCAAGAACCAATTCTTTGATTCATTGATTCTTTGTACTGTTTGCTTAGTCTCTATTGCAATAATTTCTGCTCTGATCTTTATAATTTCCTCTCTTCTTTTGGCTTTTGGCTTGGCTTAATCTTCTTCTCTAGATGTTTGACGTGTAGTATCAGGTTGTTCATTTGTGTTCGTTCTGTTTTCCTAACGTGGGAACTCAGTGCAACAAATTTTCTTCTCAGAACTTCTTTCATTGCATCGCATAGATTCTGGTAGTGGTATTTGTATTTTTGTTTGCTTGTAGATATTGTTTAGTTTCTTCTTTAACTTCCTCTGTGACTCACTGTTTGCTCAAGAGTGTATTATTCAATTTCCATATGTTTGTTGGGGTTTTGCAGTTTCTTTTATCATTCATTTCTAGTTTTATGGCACTATGATCCCATAACATGCATGGGACAATTTCAATTCTTTTGCATTTACTTAAATATGTTCTGTGGGCTAGTATATGTCCCATGTACTGCTGAGAAGAATGTCCCATGGACTGCTGAGAAGAATTTATATTCTGATATTGTTGCAATGTCCCATGTACTGCTGAGAAGAGAAAGTACCATGTACTGCTGAGAAGAGACAGTCCCATGTACTGCTGAGAATGACCCATGTACTGCTGAGAAGTACATGGAATGCCTCATGTACTGCTGAGAATGTATATTCTGATGTTGGATGGAACACTCTGCATACTTCTATCAAGTCCATTTGTTCACAGATGTGATTCAGTTCTGTTATTTCTTTGTTTATTTTTTGTCCAGTTGATCTATCCCTTTGTGTCAATGGTGTGTTAAGGTCTCCTGTTATAATTGTGTTATTGCTTATTTGATTTTTCATTTCTGTTAGTACTTGTATTGCATACCTGGTGCTCTGGAACTTGGTGCATATATATTTAAGATTGTTATCTCTCTCTCTTGAAGTTTTCCCCTAACTGATATGTAATGACTTTCTTTATCTCTTCAGATCATTCTTGTTTTGAAGTTCACATTGTCTGCAAGCAGAATAGCTACCCCTGCTTTTGAGTTCCTGTTGCATGAAGTATTGTTTTCCATCCTTTGACTTTCAGTCTATGAATTTCCTTTTGGGTTGGATGGGTTTCTTGTAGACAGCATATGGTTGGACATTGTTTCTTGACCCAATCTGCCTGTCAGTTTTTTTTTAACTGGTTAATTGAGGCCATTTACATTAGTGGTTATAACTGTTATACATTGGTTTATTGTTGACATGTTATCTTCCTACTGCTGTATCTTTACCTTTCCATTGTGTTTACTTGTCTGTCTTGTTTTGCTTAGTGTTTTTTCCCTATGTGTATCTAGAATATCTTTCAGTATTCTTTGTAGGGTTAGTTTGGTAATCACAAATTTTTTCAGTTGCTCTTTGCCATGGAAGTATTTTGTTTCTCCATCCATTTTGAAGGACAGTTTTGCAGGGTATATCAATCTGGGTTGGGACTCATTTTCCTTTATAATGTGAAAAATTTCACTCTATGCTCTTCTTGACTTCATTGTTTGTGTTGAGAAGTCTGCTGTGATTCTGATAGGTTTTCCTTTATAGGTGATCTGTCTTTGTTCTCTAACAGCTTTTGAGATTCTGTTCTTATGTTGGATTTCTGGGATGGTAATTATTATATGTCTGGGTGTAGTTTCATTTTGGTTATTGCTATTTGGAGTACTATATGCTTCACTAATCTGTAAGTTTCCATTCTTGCTTTGGGAAATTTTTAGCTACTACTTCTGTAAATAGCCTTTTGATATCATTTGTATTGTCCCCTTCTTTTTCATTTGTCCCTATTAATCTTATGTTGTTTTTCTTTGCATCATCTTGCAGCTGTTGAATTGTTATTTCCTGATTCCTTGTTATTTTTAAAATATCTTTCCTTTCCTGTTCACTAGCTACAATCTTGTCTTCGAGGTCTAAAATGCTATTCTCACTTTTGTTGAGGCAGTTTTGGCAGCTTTCAATAGAATTTTTGATTTCCTGTATATCTCTTTGAATCTGCTTCATGTATTCTCTTTGTTTGTTATGTGTTCATTCAGGGATTCTGTTTGCTTTGTTGCTCTAATATTTATCTGTGTCTTCTTTAGATGCATTCAATATTTCTTTCACTACTTTTATCATTTCTTCTTTTACCTGGCAGATTACTTCTGATTTGAGTTCCTTTATAGCTTCCCAGTTTATTTCATTTGATATCATTTCAGGTGTATAGTTTATAATTTCTTCTATGTACATGGCTCCTAGGTTTTCTTGGGATGGGTTGGTGGTTTGAGATTGCATTTTGTTCTTTTGTCTGGTCATTTTCCCATTTTTCCATGTTTTGAGCAGTGTTCCATAGCTTCTCCTGGGCATGTTGGAAATCACCTCCTGTGCCCTGGCTCAAGTATACTGGGACAAGTATCTCTTAAAAATCCAGGAAGCTGAGGGGGCTCCAACCTGCTAGGTATGATGGTCCAAAGCTCTTCCCAGTCCAGAGCCAGCATGTTGGAACTCACCTCATGCATCCTTGGCTCCCTGGATTGAAAGAAGGTCGCTGGGTGTGGTCCAGTCAGGCCTGTGAAACCTCTCGAGCATAGTCCAGTGTTTTTGGTAGCTGGACTTTGGTAGTTTTTGGTTTTTGGTAGTCTCCTTGGGCCAGTGCCAGTGTGCTGGAACTCACCTTGGGTGGCCTCAGCTCCCTGAATTCTATATTCTATACTGTTGCTTTGGATTTCTCATGCTCCTAATCCTGCCTGACCATCCTGTGCACACTGGTTGGACCCCACTGTGTTGCTGGTGCTCCCTCTGTCTGTAGGTCTTCTGGAGTGAGTTACCCTGTTTGTGGCAGCAATCAGGGGCAGGTTCATTCTCTGGTCCTTCCCACATGGTTGACCTGGCCTACAGTGGGGGTGATAGTGATGGGAGGGGCCCATGCTGCTCATCTGGGTCCCAGTGCTGGCAGAGATGTCATTGGAAGGGTTTGCCCTCCATGCTATTCACCTGGGTTGCATGGTTGAGATGGTGATGGGAGGGGCCCACACTGTTCACCTAGATTGAGCATCAAAAATGGTCTATTTTTAGTTTAAGGAATTTCCATATGGATTTTCATAGTGACTGTGCCAGTTTTCATTCTCGCCAAGAATGAAGAAGTGTTGCTTGCCCCCATAGTCTGTCAAGCATTTCTTATTATTCAATTCCTTGATGATGGCCATTCTTTCTGGAGTAAAATGGAATCTCAGGGTTGTTTTAATTTGCATCTTCCAAATAGCCAGTGATGTTGAGCTTTTTAAAAAGTATCTCTTAAACATTTGTACTTCTTTATGTGAGAACTGTCTTTTGTTTCAGATGCCTGTTTCTTGACCCAGTGTAAACTTGAGGGTTCTATATTTTTCAGTTCTTCATATATTCTACGTATCAGTCCTTCATCTGAGAAATTTCTTAGAACTTTCCCCCATTTTGTATATTGTCTCTTCTCTTAGTTGGTGTGCTCCTTGGCTGTGTAAAAGTTTTTAATTTGATGTGATCCATTTGTTGGTTCTTTTGCAACTGGGATTCTGTTCAAAAAGACTTTACTTATGCCTAAATTCAAGAGTTTTAACTATTTCTTGGCAGATTAAATGTTCCTGTTTTAATATTTAAATCTGTGATCCATTTTGATTTTAGCTTACTGCACGATGACAAATGAGTCTGGGTTCAACTTCAGATGTGGATAGCCAGTTTTCTCAGCATCATTTTATGGAGGCTATCCTTCCTGCAGAGAAAGTATTTTGCCCATTTGTTAAAGACAGTGTAGCTGAGTGTGTCTGGAGTTGTTTCTGCGTTTTCTATTCTATTCCACTGTTCTTTGATTCATAAGCCTCTGCTGCTGTTTTTGTCAATACTTGCAGCTTTTATCACTGTATCTTTGTAGTATATGATGTGAAGTTCAGGATTGTTGTGCTTCTTGCCATGCCTCTGTTATCCAAAGTTGCTTTTGTTATTTTAGGTATTTTCTGGCTTCATGTGAATTTTATAATTATTTCTTCAGTTCTTTGGGGATAACTATTGTTTTTTCAATTGGAACTCCAGCACATTTCCAAACTATTTCTACCCATACTTACTTCCATGTTTACAAAACATTTCAAAAGAAAGATACAATCATTACCCATCTGCATAATAGTAAAAATACAGTGACTTGGTGGCACATCTGCCTTGTGACTAGAGCTCAAAACCTCCACCCAGCTTGGTCAATACCACAGTAATCTTTTTACCACAGGTATGTTGTATATATATTCTATGTCCTAGGCATTCTCTCATCCTTCAATGAATACGATGAATGTGACCACTGGCAAATTTTTATAACTTCACAATTTAAGAGCAGCAGTTTGGTGCTCGAGACTGTCGAAGTATCAGTATCAAGGGGCTGATGGCGGAATAACAGGCTGCCAGAAATGCATTTGTGTGATGTAGCCAGAGGTGAGATTTTAAAATGAGAGTATTATAGATGGTAAGAAAAGAATTGATTAAATAAAACACAATGAAGATGCTTGCTAGAATCAGGATAGTTTGAGTGGCTTTTGCCTCAGGGGAGAATCTTTGGGACTTTTTGGCCATATGAATGTGCTTTACTGTCTGCTGATGTCTATATAAGAGAAGTACCATGTAGGCACTGACCCCAGCCATGAGTGTCAGGAACACAACATCTGCCAGTGTCATTAGAAATATGTATCTTAAAGCAATTGTTTCAGAATCTCTAGAAGAACATAGACCATAATCAAGTACCTTGGTAGAATTGTGGTCATGTTGGAGGCCTTCCATATTTATAGGAATAAAGGTATTTATCAGCAAGTTGAAGATCCAGCACAGAACACAGGAGAAACTGATGTGCTTCCAAGCTCGGTATTTAAGGCCTGTCATCCTTCCTGGTCTGGGGCTGATGGTGATGGCCTGAAAGTTATTCAGGAGACAAGTGGTGCAGAGAGAAAGGCCCCGGGCCACTCTGTGGATATAATAGACAAGTTTGCATCCCACATTTCCGAGGATGGGTGTTATTCCCCATATTAACATCATGTGGGGAATCCCCTTGCAGAGCAGAACCAAGAAGTTGGCCACAGCCATGTGGGTGATAATCAGGTGTGTGGGCCTTGGTGCATGGCCAGTGCAGGTTGTAGGGGCATAGACTAAGAAAAGAAAAGTATTCCCCACCACTCCAACCCCAATCTGAGCCAGGAAAAGTAGCCTCAGGATAAAACCACCAGGATTCATTGTCATCAGATCACAGGAAGAAGTTGTTCAGCACAGTTTTTCAAAAAGCCATGGAGTCAAAATTTAGTGTACATTTTTTCTATGTTCTCATTTTTTATAAGAAATTGCAGTTGCATGTAAGTAGCATCCCCTTTCTGAGATGCTAATTGCCTGTATGGGAAGAGGACTATGCACCAATGAGCTCAAAATAACTGCTCAGATTTTCCAACCTGATATGTTTATTTAACTACTTATATGGATTTGTGATATGATTCCTTGTTCCATCTATTTTGCATCTCCAGGCAACAATCCACAAGGTAAAGCTTTATCTGTCCAATGAACACTTTTCTTCAATATGCACTGTTGACAAAACAGGTTATCAGTCTTCAGATTAATTCACCTGGGTCATTGATCCAGAGGGCTGAGCCTATTATGGATGACACATGTATAAAATATGATTAAAATAAAATGTAAACCAAGCCATGGAAGTAAGATCTAAATAGCATCGATGGCACATATATCCTGCATTATAGCACTTAGTGCTTATCTTGGTTACTTTTCTCTTGTTGCTGGGTCAAAATACCTAATGCCCAAATGAAGGAAGGAAAATTTTATTTACCTTACAGTTTTTGGAGGGTACTCAGCTGGCTCCAAGGCAGTGTAGTGTGGCTGAGGGGCAACCTTTCATGGTGCCCACAATTGAGAAGAGCAAAAGGGCTAAAAAGGAAGAAAGTACACTTCTTTCCTCACTTATATCATATGCCGGTTACCCACCCCTTGACAGGTGTGGCACTCACACTGATAATGCCAGCACTAGACAATGAACCAATCACAAACACCAGACTCATTCACCTTCATGACTACACAAGGCTTTGGGGGGACATTTAAACAAAGCACAACAGTGATAATATGTAAAAAAATTATTTCATTTTTTTGTAAATTATTCCCAAATCATAATATTAAAATCTACCTAACCCAAAACAAAGAAATGGTTAATATAGATATGTATTAATCTATGTGCCCTGTCTCTCACATATACTTTTAATCCTCTTCAATGATTTAACTGTGTATCTCAGGTATGCATTCTTTAAAATTGTTCTATGTTCTTACAAAATGTGAGTGTATTTCAGAGATCAAAAACAAATGTAAGATTAAATTTGGTGTTCATGCTCAGGACCTTAAAACTTTCTTTCTCATTAATAACTCCATCAAAAATTACACTGGAACCATATAATAAAGACAATAACCATATGAGGTGATCACATGAGATGTATACCAGGAAAGCAAAGACATATCAACATTATATACTAATAAATTCATTATTTTAATGTTAAGAAAAAAACTTATATAATTTTCTCCTCATGCTTTTTAAAAAGCATTTGAGCACAATTAACAATATGATTTCTAAAAAGGTACATTTATAGACTTCTTATAGTTGTTTTATATATATATTTGATTGTTCATATGTATATTTACATATGCACATTTGAACACACCCAAAAACCTCAGCACTTTACTTTGGAGAATATTACAATTATAAAACAAAGAAAACTACTGTTTCAATTAGTTCTTAATATTGTTCTGTAAGTATGAGTCAATGTAATTATATATACAACAAATGATAAACAAATTTTTAAAGAAATAAAACTATCTACAGATGACATAATAGACTAGTAAGAAACTTTAGAAAAACAAAATCAAAATTAATTAATAGATTTGGTATCATAGCAAGGTACAAAACCAACATAAAAGAAATCAACAGTCTTTGGCATCTGCTTATTATGCATGAGGTCTTAGATTTAATCATCAATTCCAAAATATATCATATAAATAATTATCTTCAAATATGAGAGTACTGATTACTATACATGATATGACAAAAAAATCCTATTTACAAATCCAATAAAAAGTCACAATACTTTTATGAATTGACTTAAAGAAATATACATAGAAAAGCATTATACAAAATGAAAATTAAACACTCCATAGAATATAAAACTAAACCCAATCAAATTCTTAGATAAGAAATATAAACATTAGAAAGATATCAGTACTCCATAAGTTCACCTAAAAATTTAAAGGACCAACTAATATAGCAAAATCTTTCTCCTACAACCAACTTAACCATAAAAATTAAATGGATATTAAAATACAATATTAGACACGAAGTGTGTAAAATAAGAGCTGAAAAATAAGGAGCACTGATCCATATAATTACATAATTAGCAACATTAAACCCATATATAGAAAGAACTGTGGAGTAAATGACAGCAGACAGATGCCTAAATAATTTTAAATCAAATGATCCCTATAACCATTGGAAAAGAGCAGGTTTTGGGCACAGGAAAAAGTCCTTTTAACTATTACTCAAACTTAAAAGCAATAAAATATCAAGAAAGCTGATTTCACAATAATTTCCTTAAAAGTTTTTAGGTCCAACAGACTAAATAAGTTAAAAGTGATATTTTTCTCCCACTTGTATCAATTGACAAATGCTACTGAACCAACTCTCCTACAAATAATAACCATTGGCTGGAAAAATACAAAAAAATAATTTAACTGTTGAGTTTACTGGAATTCACTATGTAAGACAAGCATGGTAGTGCCTACCTGTAATCTCACTTTCTGGGGGGCTGAAACAGGAGGATCACCTGCTCAGTCACAACCTGCAAAACATAGCAATAATAAATAAATGAAAACATAATTTTTAAAAGGCTAGGGAGGTAGATTTTCATGAAGACCCTGGGTCCCATCCTCAGTACTAAAAAAAAGAAAAAAAATGATGATACACAGATAGATAGAGAAACCTGTTGAGTTTTCATGTTTACTAATCAGTGAATAAATGCAAGTAGATCCATGAAAGGAGATCACACTTGAAAGAAATGACTTTTCATTTTCAAAAATGACTTTGAGCTTAAGTGAAGGCTTTGGCTGGTACCATGCAAAAGGATTTTCGCCAACATAACTATGCTGAAATAAAACATTTTGTACTGTTTTTTATTCCTGTTATGGAAATGTAAGAGAATCAGTCTCTAGCAGGATATGCTCCAAAATTGTTAAACATATAATCAAACAGGTGAATAGAAACCTACTAATTAAAAAGACAACCAATAAAAACTAAACCCATGATAGCCCAGATGCTGGAATTAGAAGATAATGACTTTAAAGTAGACTTTATCATGAACATAAATGAGGTAAAGCATTGGCTATAGAGGAAGCAAATTAAATTGTAGGGACTGAATAATACAATATCCAAAACAAAAAACAACTACTGAATAGGTGTAGATTTAGGCTCTCTAAGGAACAATAATTAGACTTGGAAGGGATCAATAGCAGTGAATGGTCTGGATAAAGAGATTGGTGCATAAACAGATTAGACAGCACATGTGAGACAGTTTTGGGAAGTCTAAAATATGAATAGATGGATTCTCTTATGAATAAAAAGTTATGCAAATGAGACAAATACTTTTAAACCACTTAAAGGAGACAGAAAGTATCTAGAAACAAACACAATCTAGGAAGCATGTTTCCTCTCAATGTACTGCATCCACTAGGATGCATGACTGTGGAATGCCCATGCCTCACTGCCCCAAGGGGAGAGAACAGGAGAAATCACCATGCAGGTCTGAGTAGAAACCTTCCCTGAGTGCCTAAAATGCACCAGACCTATGCATGAGGTGGGAGAGATTCCTACAAGACCTGACAGAAAAACCAGTGAAGAGAGAAGGATCTATTCTTGAGAGGTAGACCAGCATGCCTGAAGTTGCGTGAGATTACTGCTTGTGTCCTCAGTGTGTGTAGCTCAAGTGACACAAAGTTAAAGGCCTCTAGTTCTGAAGAGACAGAGACCAGCACAGTGCTAGAAACCAGGAGGGGAGGCTGGGAAAAGGAAAATTCATAAAGGAAAAGTCCCCAGTCTGAGTATGATCCTATGCAAGTCCATAGCTAACCACTAAATCATATGCAAACAAGAGAGCTCCCAGGGGCTGACTAAAGATGCAGTAGCTAGAAGCCCAAAGGATAAATGGAAATACAAGCCATGTAGCACAGGGAAAGCAATATGTACCACTTGGGCCCAGGTTAAGTTGTCTAGTAACCAACATCTTCAGAGGACAGCTGAATCCAGTTACTATAATGTATTTTCTATGACACTCTCTTTCCAAACAAAACTTTTATTTTAATTCTTTCAATATATTAAACTAGCTCATTTGGAATCTCAGTAAATCCAACATTTAGGCACACACTGAGGCAGTTCTTATTCTCTACTTTTATTCCCCTGAATATGGTTGACATTATACATATGCTATTTTGTTGCAATTAAATACACACAAACACAATGAGTTTATAATATTCTTGGAGATAAATTTAATACCATCTCTGCCACAAATAAGAATGTTTTTCAAAAATAGTGAACAATAACAAATACCTCTGAGACTGTGCTTATCCAAGTCTAGTGTGAATACATTATATTTTGGAGCAAAACAACTTATAAATGAAACGTTATGAAGCATGAATATCAGGAGACTCTATGCACTGTTTTAATTGGGCTCCAATAATTAAGCAGCACAGACAGAGCCCTGATCCAAATGATTCTTCACAGCTCTGCAAACTGGAAGGCTGAGTTGAGGGTACCTGTGTGGTCGGGTTCTGGTGAGAAACACTCTCAGGGTTGCAGACTGCTCAGCTTCTCACTGTGTTCTCACACAGCAGAGAGAGGATGAGGCAGCCCTCTCGGGTCTCCTGATAGGACCACTGATACAGCTCTTAAGACCTCCCTCCTCAGGACTCAAGCACTCCCAAAATCTCCACCTCATAATATCAACACAGTGCAGGTTAGGATTTCAAAATCTGATTCTTGCAGGATATGCGCAATTTTTTTCCAGTCTATTGCAGCAACCAAGTAAGGTAAAAGTGCTTTGAGAAGTTTAAAAAAGCAGTGAGGCCTGATGAAGAGAAGTCAAAAGTCTGATACAAGTAGTGTGGCTCAAAAAAGTTCAACCTCTTAGTACTCAGTCTGCTTCCACTCTTACCTTTGTAGTGTGTGATATATTTATGATTCCTCCAATGTTTGTCCTAGGACAAAAATGAAAAATACTCCCACTGCTTGTCTATCAAGATGAGACTGTTCTGTATCCTAACAATGTGGACTCTACAAAAAGCAGCAAAACTTAGGGATATATTGATGAGACAAGAAAAAGAAAGAAGGAAGGAAGGAGAAAGAGAGAGAGAGAGAGAGAGAGAGAGAGAGAGAGAGAGAGAGAGGAAAGAACCCTCTCAGATGGATTTTAGGCAATGCAACTACTTGCCATGTAGACACTAGAAGTTAAGACAGAAGAACACAACTGCATCACTGGTATATTGATATATTTTGAACTGGGTGAATTAGTGTTCCCTTCTGACCCAAATCTTGGAGCCCAGATACTAGATATATCATTTCCAAAGCTCATCCCTGACCAAGGTTCACAAGAAAATGTCTTCTATAACCTACAGTTTATAATACAAAAAAAATAACACAATCTGAAAGTTTACCAAGCACTGATGCTATGCCAACCACTTCTTTAAGGGCTGTAAGTATAGTGATAGGTTTAATCCCAGATAACCCAGTAAACTTTGGCAATTATTATTCACCTCCTGAAAATGACAAATAGAGACACAAGAAGTCAACTGAGTTGCCCCAAATTGCACTACAGTTTGGTGTCAGTTGGAGGAATTAATTATAGTAATTCTGATCCTAGGAAGTCTGTCTTAACCACTGTTTGCTACAGAGGAAACTTCTGCAACCCAAGGTGATAGCAAGGTTTGCATTTTTCTAGCTCTGTGCAGTATGGTTTTTTCCCTCATAAAAAATATGATCTGACAGCAGAGGTAGCCATAAGGCAAACACCATTTTTATATGGCAAGTGTCATGGAGGCTCACATCAGTGAGAAATAAGTATGAAAATGATTGTGAACCAGGCCAAATGCTGGTGAGTTAGTCTCACAGGCAGATTTGCTACTTGGAACTGAGATAGTTTGAGACAGTTTCTGTTTGTGTAGGTGCTAGAAGAATCCCTGAATACTATAGGAGACTGATTTAAAATGTGTACAAGGAAGAGGAAAATTGAATTAGGAGAGGCAAAGTCCCATATGAAGGAAACACTGTGTATAGGTAAAGATGGTTAGGATGAAAGCAGTGAATATGTAGAAGAATATAATTTCAACAGAGCTACAAACTTCTGCATTCCTAACCTATTACCCAATAAGTGGCTCAGAGTGCATCCAGAAATGACACCCATGGATACAACATATCAATGACTTTCTAAGAGGAGCACATTGGCATTCCTGTAATCCTTGATACTCAGGTGGCAGGTGCATCAGGTCTACCCCAGCCTTGGTTAATTAGCAAGATGCAGACTCAGAGGGCATAAAATAACTCTCATCAAAGAACACAAGGGAATTTAGAGTCACAATGGATACAATCAGTGTTTTAAGTATATAAATAGTATCTTCAGGGAATATTCATGTGAAAATTCTTAAACTGTACACTTTTAAACTTTGGTATTTTATGGACTGAAAATTATAACACATGAAGCTATATAGCAAAGGGGAAAATCTGAGTTGTATAAATTGTTTTTTAAAATGTCTGAGGGCTCCCAATTCCAGTAAATGCCAGACCAAATATTATTTGATATGAGGTATGTGCTGTTTCATTAGGTGCAAATGCCATGGGGCATATTAACTAATAGTTTTCCTGTTAAACCTGAGGATAGGCTGACTTGGTATCTGTCTAGGTCTCTGTCTCTCTCCCAAACACACACAGAGTAGTGTAATTCAGATCCATTCCACAAACCTGCTAAATAAACAAAGACAGAAGAAAACACCAGCACAGAGATGAAGAAAATTGGTGACCATTGTCACCAGCTGCAGGCCTTGCTTTTTCCAAAGTAGAAGAGGTCAGCACCTCTACTGTTTCCTAGAGGCCAGCTATGTGCAGGTAAAAGTCATCTGATTGAACAGGGAGGCTGATGTTGTGTTCCTATTTCTGGATCATGGGTTGAGAAGCTGAAACACATTGTCGAAGCTCTCAGATCCTTAGCTGTAGATGTAGAAAATAGAAAAACAAGCAAATAAACTGTTACTAACTCCAGAGAATGGACTCCTACTCAGTGCCACTGATAAAACTGTGAATTTCTGTGGTTAAAAAAAAACTGAACAAGTTTGTAATACCTCAATGACCCACACCCATCTAAATTATCAGTCTTATCTACATTCTGAATCTGTGTGAAGGTAACCAGGGAAGTGTGTTTGTGTGACTGCACATGTGTGCAAAAAGACCTGGATCACAGACAACATGCCTGAACATTTACCTTCAACTCTGGGCAACAAAAATAGCCAGCTTTCCTGAGATAGGTGCCCCCTAAAAGGAAAGAGTATGTGAGAACACAGTAAGCCTCCATCACAGGCATGTATCACACTCAGGCCACATACCTGCATCCTTCCCCAAATGCCAAGCATCATGCTTGAATGGAGTCCATCAGCCCAGAAGTCTATGACTTTTGTGAAGCAGTTGTGAAGTTCAAGTGGATGCCTGTATCCTGCTCAGCTCTTCACCTTCCCTCTGATCGTCCTCTTCTTGGACCGTGGTTGAGTCTATGTTGTAAAGAAACACTGACCAGGACTGATCTCTGTTGCAAGATTTGGCAGTAGGACTGCATTCCTCAGTAAATATGGGCCTTCTGGAGCTGAAGTAGTTATAGGTCTTAAGATCAACTGAGTTCATGTCCCCACCCAGAGCTGCAATTACCCCTTCACTTGCAGGACATTGATGCCTTCTGCAAAGGGACTTTGAGGCACCTGTGAAGAAACTGTAAATAGTATTCCCAGGACAAGTCATCAAGTTGAGGAGTTAATATACTTAAAACTTGAACAAATTAGCACCCAGTGGAAGCTTCCCTGTGGCTATGAAATGAACTGTGTGTTTGGGGGTGAACAGGGTAGACACTGGACTTAGGTTGGTCCCACCAGGGTCTACAGCCTGGTTCTTCATGCCCATGTCCTGCTCCCTTTGGTCAGCATGGAGAGTTTGGTCATGTTCATGTGTTGCCATGTGTGTACAAGTGTTATGTACTCTTTTGTAAAAGTATATTTCACAGTGTGACAGTTTTTGAGACTTTTGAGACCACCATGGTGCAGCTCCAGGCTAAGATGCCAAAGTACAACCTGTAGTGCAGTAAATCCTACTCTGTGTAGCATGATCCATTTTTTCTATCACCTTGTTCTCTTTCAGCAGGCTTGTCATGAGACCACAATAAAACTACTGAATTGCAATGTTTTCATGAAATGGGAAATTGTTACCATGGAAAAATCTAAATAATTCTTCTCTCTTTACTTACCTTGAATAATTTAATAATCACTAGTTTTGGAGGTCACAAGGGTGGATGACATTGTATTAACTTCCTAAAGGTTTGTTGTAATATAACACATCTGACCTGCGTTATCTTAATGGTTGTCTTGGTTACTTCTGAAAAACTTGAGATTCCTTTTTTACCAAAACATTGCCTTTTCACTTAGGACTATGGATGATGAGTAATTAAAATGGGATGGCTGACTCAAAAAGGACTAACCTATGATATTAAAAGAAACCTAGAATTTCTACCTTCACATTTTATAGTTTTGTTGCTTGGATCTTTGGGTTATATTCTACTCTGCTCTGCATGTAGACTTGTAAGTCCTTTAAAAAATATTTTCCCAGCAAGGTGTTCTGGCATACTCCTGTAATCCCGGCACTCAGGAGGCTGAGGCAAGAGGCAGGAGAATCATTGCAAATACAAGACCAGCCTGGGCTACAAAGTGAATCCAAGTACAGCTCAAATTGCATAGCAAGACCCTGTCTCAAAAAGATAAAAGAAACTTTTCCTAAGAATGTAATGTAGAGTTATTTTGCCCATTGTTCTTTGCAGCTGCAGTTTTTCTTTCTCTCTCATCTGTCTTCTGTCTGTAGCCTTGTGTGGCAGCAACCCAAATGCCTGAAGTCCCTCAGCCCTGTCCCCAGACACAGACCCATAAACTCAAGATGTCATTCACAGTATGATGACTATAGGGGAATTCATCACATTGTAGAGCAAGCTATGAGCATGACCACTAGTAGGGTACTACACAGAGAAGGATCCATTTCAGACATCTGTAGGAAAATGGAGGTCATGAGACCATAAAGCTATGTGAAATAAATCAGACATAGAAGGTTACTAAGTTGCCCAGGCTTGCCTCAAACTTGTAACCCTCCAGATTCATCCTCCAAACCAGCCAAAACCCATTGTCATATTTTCTTTTAGTTTGCTATACATCTTTTGTAAGTTACTAGAATACATTTATAATGGCCAATAAATAATCTTGATATATTAAATCTAACACATGGTGTCATTGGGGACAGTTTTTATGGGCTTCTTTTGCAATATAGTGAATATATATACTTGGTATTCTTCCCCATTTCCTAGCATATAACATTTAAAATTAATGGAATCTCTGAAATAATAATGCTTTTTATAAGCTGAATAGTTTACTTGTGACTGGTATTTGCAATCTAGCTTCACCACGGGAGGCTATTGCCAGAAATACTGTAGCTGAAATGTGGGGTCAGAACATTTAGTCCAAACTTCCAACCACTCACAGAAAGATGACAGGCTGGAGCTTAACTCAGTCAAAAATGGCTAGCGATATAATCAATCATACCTAGGGAATAAATCCTCCATAAAAATCCCAAAGCACAGGGATTGGAGAGGGTTGGGATAACTGTTGTAGTCAGGGGTTATACAGAGTACAGTTAGAATCAGGACTTGGAGTTTATAATATTATTTTTATGATGGTCACCCAGGGTTAACACACGAAAGTGCAGGAAATCTATCCACAACACCAAAGACAAAGAATATGTAGCCAAGGGCATGAATCCCACAGCAAAGTCCCACATGAGTCCAGATGAAGATCCAGAGCTCATGACAATGTCTCCCATGAGTCCAACTGGAGATCTAGAGGCCACAAGAAGGACTCACACCACTCTCTTTTATGGATCTGTGCTGGGAAGGCCCAAGGGTCAGTGGTGGAAGCTAGGAAGTCTATGCCAGCAGGGTGAAGGAACTGTGCTGATAGTTTGAGGGTTTTATGCTGGAGCCAAGAAGACACACTCATAACAAGGACCAGGGATGTCCTGAAAAGCACTACAGCCTTCCTCGGTGACGGAGGCCCCATGATCCACTGACAATAAGCACAGTCGAATACATGCCAGGAAGCCAACATGATGAGTTCATCCTGGAGACCAAGCAACACACATCTTCTCCTCCAGAGTCAGGAAGCAATGCTCCATATGAGAACCAGAGCTTCTCCAGGAGAACCAATGGCTCAAACAGCAACACGTAGGAGAACCCGCAAAGCATTAACACCTTAATGCCTTAACGCACTAATGTTATAGCTTCTCCTGCTCCGCGTCTCTATGCTGGCAACTTTCTTCAGGTGAAACATCGACGCTCAGCACCATGCTGATGTAATCCAGATGGCATTAAGTTGACCACCAGTTTTTATTTTTTATTTTATTTTTTAATTTTTACTTAAAGAGAAAAACAGAAAAAGGGTAGAAATATTACAGAATTTCAAAAAAAGATAAACAGTAAGAAATTGCTAGTTGATAAATTACATATTGTTCTTTTAGAAATAGTTGTTCAAGTTACAAAATTAAACCATACAAAGTGGACATTCAAGCAGTGAGACTGCAAACAGATCTATTCAACAATCCACAAGAACTTTCAAATATGGTTATCACTCCTATGCACTTAAATATACATGCAGTTATATCTTTTATAGCACTTCCTATTTCCTCTCCTCTTTACTATTATCTTGATTTTTAAAACACTGTGAATTGAAAGTCAGAGGGCTTGGAAGTAGAGTTTATCATACTCTTTTTACAAACTCCAGTCACTGGGCTTCCCTGAGTTCTAAATGTTAGGTCTCTCTCATCCCTGCATATGCATAAACCAGAGCATGTGATGTTGATGGTCTTATGGATAGTTCCCTTTCAGCACCATCACTGTGTGCTAAAAATTATAAGAGTGGCTTAGAAGACAGCCTTCTGTTAGTGTAGAACTCTGGTAATTTCCTTAAAAGTGCAGTCCAAATAATTTCTTTAGTGTCAAGTATCTGTTGTTGTTTTAAAGGTGAATATAATACTGAGATATTACATTTACCAAAGACAAATGACTAGAATCAGTTATAAAATCAACTACACTTATACTGGGAAAAAACTGAACTGTAGAAAAACACACAAAAACAAATTGTGGCAGAGAGAGAGAGAGAGAAAATGTTACTACAGCGATAAACATAGTATTTTCTAAAATGTTACTAGTTCATCAATATTATTATCCTTAATAGTATTTTATTTAAGCAAAGTATTGCCTTATATCATTTTTATGTATCACAATTACAGTTTTACATTTGCTATCAAATTACATAATAGAAAAGCCCTTTAGAAAAATAACCAATAAAATACCCGACAGTCACTTGAAATCAACATTTGTCTCTTAAAATTGTACTGATACTGTTTTTCAAATTGAGATATTTTAAAGACATAAAGATGATTTTCTTTTTTTTTCTTTTTTTAAAATTTTCTTTTACAGAGAATAAAACAAAAGAGGACAGAACAACGCAGATCAAAACAGAATAATACATGCAACAGAATACATCACAGCAGACAATTGGATAACACCATTAGCTACTATAATATCTCTTTCTTTGAAATAGTTGAGCATAGCTACACAGACAATAATATCAAACATAACAAAGTAGAATAAAAACATTCAAGAGAATGAAAATATTACAAGGCATTCTGAAGCAAATAACAGAAAATGAACAATGGCTATTATAATATCTCATTTTGCATAAAAAGTTTGTTTATATTATTACACATATTAAAATCCATTAAGACACAACATGATAGAACCAATGGTAATAGAACAAAAGCATGGTAGAACTTCAAAGCAAGATGATATTAAGTCAACAATGGCTGCCATAATTTCTTGTTTACTTCACAGTAGTTGTTCATACCATCACACATAATACAGTCCAATAAAACAGAATAAAACCATTCCAACCAATGAATGAAAACATTACAAGTCTTCAAAGCATATAATGGGAAACCATGATTACCATAAAATCTTATGTACTCTTACCTTTTCTTAAACTAGAGAGACTACATGGTATTTATACATGTGAGTTTGATTTATTTCACTTGTGAGTATGGTCTCAAGTTGCATCCATTTATTTATAGATATCTCAATCTGATCATTCTTTATAGCTGAGTAGTACTCCACTGTATAAAAGTACCACAAATTTTTTATCCATTCCTCAGTTGATGAGCACTTAGGTTGTTTCCAAGATCTGGCTATTACAAATTGTGCTGCTATAAACATGGGTGCAATATATCACTGTGCTATGATGTTTTCAGTTCTTCTGGGACTATGTGTAGGAGTGGAATAGCTGGGTCAAATGAGACTTCCAATCCCAGCTTTTTGAAGAATCTCCAGACTGACCTCTACAGTGGTTGCACCAGTCTACACTCTAACCAACAGTGCAGAAGAGTTCCTTTTTCCCCACAGCCTCTCCAGCATTTGTTGTTGGTAGTTTTCTTGATCCTGGCCATTCTTTCTGGAGTGAGATGGAATCTCAGTGTGGTTTTAATTTGCATTTCTCTAGTGACCAATGATGATGAATATTTTTTCATGTATTTATTTGCCATTCATATTTATTCATCTGAGAACTATATGCTCATCTCAGATGCCCATTTTTGGATTGGGCGTTTGAATTTTGGGGTCAGATATTTTCAAATTCTTTATAAATTCTAGACAAAACTCCTTTGTCTGAGGAACAGTACACTAAGATTTTTTTCCCAATTTGTGGGTTTTCTTTTCACTCTACTGGAGATTTCTTTTGTCATGTAGAAACTCTTTAATAAGATGTGATTCCACTTATTGATTCTGGGAAGTATATCCTGTGCAGTTTGGTTCTTGTTCATGAATTCTCTACATACCCCTATGTCTTCAAGATTTTTACCTACTTTGTCTTCCAACAAATTTAGTGTTTCTGTTTTAATATTTAGATCATTGATCCATTTAGATTTTAGTTTAGTACATGGTGACAGGCATGGGTCTAGTTTTAGTTTTGGGCAAATGGATAGCCAGTTTTTCCAGCACCATTCATTAAAGAGACTATAATTTTTCCAGTGAACATGTTTGGCCCCTTTATTAAAGATAAGATGGTTGAGTGTGTTTGTAGTTGCATCTTCTAGTCTATTCCATTGATTTTCAAGTCTGTTTTTATTCCATTAACATGTTGATTTTATTAAGGTAGCTTTGTAGTATAACTTCAAGTCAGGGATTGTGATGCCTGCTGCCTTGGCTTTGCTGCTTAGAATTGCCTTTGCTCTTCTAGGTCTATTCTGGTTCCAGATGAATTTTAGGTGTGATTTCTCTAGATCAATAAGGTATGTTAGTGGTATTTTCATTGGGATTGCATTGAATCTGTATAAAAATTTTGGGAGAATGGCCATTTTCATAATATTTATTCTGTCTTCCAATTTCTTTTTTCAGGGTATTATAATTTTCTCTGTGTAGCTCTTTTAATTCTTTCCTTAGATTAATTCCTAAGTATTTCATTTTTTGGGATGTTAGTGTGAAGGGTGTGGCTTCTCTTACTTCTCTCTCAGTGATTTTGTTGTTAGTGTATAGGAATGCTGTTGATTTTTGAGTATTGACTTTGTATCCCGCTACATTGCTGAATTTATTTATTATATTTAGGAATCTTTCGATCGAGTTTTGGGGGCCTTATATATAGAGTATCATGTCATCTGCAAATAATGATAGTTTAACTTCCTGTTTTCCTATTTTTTCTCATTTTATTTCTCTCTCTTGTCTAATTGCTCTAGCAAGTATTTCCAGTAGTATGTTGAATAGTAGCAGTCATAAGGGACATCCTTGTCTTGTGCCTGATTTTCAGGTAAAGGTTTTCAGTTTTTAGCCATTTAATATGACGCTGGCTGTTGGTTTGTCATAGACGGCCTTTATCATATTTAGGTAGAGACCATCTATTCCAATTCTCTGGAAGGTTCTTATCATAAATGGGTAATGGATCTTATCAAAAGCTTTTTCTGCATCTGTAGAAATCATGTAATTCTTACTTTTTTCTCTATTGATATGGTGGATTACATTTACTGATTTACATATGTTGAACCATCCCTGCATGCCTGGGATGAATCCCACTTGTTCATGGTGTATAATCTTCTTGATTATTTGCTGCATCCAATTGCCAATATTTTATTGAGAATTTTTGCATCTATATTCATTAAGGAGATTGGCCTGTAGTTCTCTTTTTTAGTTGGGTCTTTCTCAGGTTTTGGTACTAGAGTAATATTTGCTTCCAAGAATGTCTTATGGAGAATTGCTTCCGTTTTGATTTCATTGAACAGTTTACAGAGTGTCCACATTAAGGCTTCTTTGTATTTCTTGTACAATTCCGCAGTGAATCCGTCTGGGCCTGGGCTCTTCTTTGTTGGTAGGGACTTGATTACATTTTCAATTTCATTCATAGAAATTGGGTTATTCAGCAGTTTTACATCTTCTTGATCCAGCTTTGGTGGTTGATATGTTTCTAGGTATCTGTCCATTTCTTTGGTGTTATCTAACTTATGAAAGTAGAGGTTTTCAAAACAGATGTTGATGATCTTCTGTATTTCCACAGAGTCGGTAGTGATTTCACCTTTTTATTTTGTATTGCATGAATTTGAGTCTTTTCTTCCTTTTTTTAATTAGGCTGGCTAGAGTCTGATCAGTTTTATTTATTCTTTCAAAGATCCAACTCTTTGGTTCATTGATTCTTTGTATCATTTTCTTAGTCTCTATTGCATTAATTTGTGCTCTGATCCTTACAGTTTCCTCCCTTCTCTTAGCTTGGGGCTTGGCTTGCTCTTCTTTTTCTAGATATTTGAGGTGTAGTATCAGGTTGTTTATTTGTGTTCATTCTGTTTTCCTAATGTGGGAACTCAGGACAATAAATTTTCCTCTAAGGACCACTTTCATTGCATCCCACAGATTCTGGTATGTTGTATTTGTATTTTCATTTGCTTGTAGATATTGTCTAATTTCTTCTTTAATTTCCCCTGTTACCCACTGATTGTTCAAGAGGGTATTATTCAATTTCTATGTCTTTGTGGGGTTTTTGAAGGTTTTTATCATTAATTTCCAGTTTCATGGTGCTATGATTCGATAACATGCATGAGATAATTTCAGTTTTTTGCATTTACTTAAATATGTTCTTTGGGCTAGGATATGGTCTATTTTAAAGAATGTCCCATGTACTTCTTAGAAGAATGTATATTCTGATGTTTTTGGATGGAACACTCTGTATGCGCCTATCAAGTCCATTTTTTCACAGGTGTGATTCAGTTCTGTTATTTCTTTGCTGATTTTCTGTCCAGTTGATCTGTCCCTTTGTGTCAAAGTCATATTAAGATCTCCTTTTGTAATTGTGTTATTGCTTATTTGATTTTTCATTTCTGTTAATACTTGCTTTGTATAGCTGGGTGCTCTTGAGTTAGGTGCATATATATTTAAGATTCTTATGTCTTCTTCTTGAAGAATTCCCCTAACTAGTATGTAGTGACCTTCTTTATCTCTTAGACTTTTCTTGGCTTGAAGTTCACATTGTCTGCAAACAGAATAACTACGCCTAGTTTTTTTTTTTTTTTTGAGTTCCTGTTTTATGAGGTATTGTTTTCCATGCTTGGACTTTCAGTCTATGAATTTCCTTTTGGGTTTCTTCTAGACAGCATATGATTGGATGTTGTATCTTGAGCCATTTGGCCAGTCTGTTTCTTTTAATTGATGAATTGAGACCATTTACATTAATGGTTAAAACTTATATATTGGTTTATTGTTTACATGTTATCTTTCTGATGTTGTATCTTAACTTTCCATTCTGTTTAATTGTCTGTCTTGCTTAGTGGTTTTTTCCTATGTATATCTAGAATGTCTTTCAGTATTCTTTTTAGTGTTGGTTTGGTGATCATGAACTTCTTCAGCTGTTTTTTATCGTGGAAGTATCTTATTTCTCCATCCATTTTGAAGGACAGTTTTGCAGGGAACAGCAACCTGGGTTGGAAGTCGTTTTCCTTTAGGATCTGAAATATTTCACTCCATTCTCTTCTTGACTTCATTTTTTGTGTTGAGAAGTCTGCTGTGATTCTGATGGGTTTTCCTTTATACGTTATCTGTCTTTTCTCTCTAACAGCTTTTAATATTCTGTTCTTATGTTGAGCTTCTGGAATGCTGATTATTATATGTCTGGGTGTAGTTTATTTTGGTTATGGCTATTTGGAATTCTGTATGCTTCACTAATCTGTATGTCAGTTTCCATTCTCATTGTGAAATTTTCAGCTATTACTACTATAAATAGCCTCTTGATATCATTTGTGTTGTCCCCTTCTTTTTCATTTATCCCTATGAATCTTATGTTGTTTTTCTTTGCATCATCTTGCAACTGTTGAATTGAGATTTCCTGATTTCTTGCTATTTTTATAAGAGCTTTCCTTTCCTGTTCACTAGCTGCAATCTTATCTTTGATGTCTGAAATTTTATATTCATTTTCATTGCACTGTTTTGGCAACTTATAGTAGAATTTTTGATTTCCTGTATATCTCTTTCTATCTGCTTCATGTGTTCTGTTTGTTTCTTACAATGTTTATTCAGGGATTCTATCTGCTTGCTTTGTTCCTCTAATTTTTTATCTGTATCTTCTTTGGAAGCATTCACTATTTCTTTCACTACTGTTATCATTTCTTCTTTTACTTGGGAGATTATTTCTAATTTGAGTTCCTTTATAGCTTGCTGTACTTGCTTCTTTATTTCAACTGATATCATTTCATGTATTTCAGGTGTATGACTAGTATTTTCCTCTATGTATGTGGCTCCCAGGCTTTCTTGGGATGGGCTGAATGTTTGAGATTGCATTTCAGTCTTTTGTTTTGTCATTTTCCTATATTTCCATGCTTCAAGAGATATTCCAAAACTTTCCCTGATCATGTTGGAAATCATCCCTTAGGTCTCTGTAGGTGTCCATGAACCTCTGCAGGTCTCTGCCACACTCTAGAGCTCCCATCCTGGACATATTTCCAGAATGCTTGGTATTGGGGTGTGGTAGCAATTGATGGAGATGAGGCTTCTGTCAGGGTTGCAAGAGGAAGTGGTGGGTGGTGGTCTGGAGCGTGGTTTCACTGGCAAGTACAGAGTAAGAGATAAGATGCTGAAGTTTATGCTCTTGGACATGTTTGGGGGAGCAACATGGAAGAGTTTGGTGGGTATCAATGAGATCAGTCCTCTTTGACAGAGGAAAAGAGAGTAGATAGGGTCAGTTCTGCCTTTCCATGAAGGCTTCCCTGAGTTCTATGGTGGTGCAAAAGGATTAAGGATTTTTGGTAATACTACATCCAATTTAATAATTGCAAAATGAACCAATAAGATTGTAACATATTTCAAAATTATTTCTTTACAAAATTATCATCATGTGCATAAATATTTCACAGAAAAAGCTATAATTAATAATATAATTAACAATAATAAGTATAATGTTATTTTATAGTATTCCATTTGCTGCATCCAGTGCAGCTCTCAAATTTCCAAGGGGGATGATGGTGGAGGTTGAAGAATTGGAGACAAGAGTCAGAACGTTGGATTGCAAGATGGCCAAATGAGTGTTGGCACAATAAGAGAACTTTTCTGAGGGAAAAATAAATAATAAAAACAACTCAGATGCTGGAATCTGGCAACATGGAGAAAGCCAGACAAAAGAAGAGGAATTCTCATGACCCAGGAAGAAGCTGAGAATAAAAAGAAAAAATAAAAGGAAGCATAGACAGAGGGCAGTGGAGCTGCATGAACTTTGGTGAGTGAGGGGAACTGGATTCCCCAAACCAGGAGGACTGGCTGGGCGACATTTTGGAGTTGGGTAGGGCTGGCTTGAATCAAAACCCAAGGCAGTGTCTGCTGATGACTCCTAGTTCAAAGCAGATTGGTGGTTTCTCCTCGGGCAGGGCAACATCCCTGGTTGAAACCCAAGAGCCAGGGACAAGGCTTTTCTAGGCCAGTGGCATCCCCAGGGAACACACAAACTTGTTGAAGCATAAACTGGTTGACTGGCATAGGGGGAGGAGCCAGCTCTCAGTGTGGACCTCACAGATCCTCAGTGGACTGAGGGGCAGTACTTCCCTAGCAAATGCACTGCAGAAAAACTGTAAGCAATAGGAAAGGCCCAGAGACCTCCTCCACCCACCTGTCTGAAGAGGGCCAAAAACATGACAAAACAGAGAAAGAACAAAAACTCCCCAACTGTGGAACCAGGGAAAGTGAGTGCAACAGAGGTAAATGCCAAGGAGGTTGAGAGCAGCAAACCTGTAATGTCAGAGACAGCCTCATCAGAAATAAAGAAATACATCCATGACCTCATCATTGAATTTAAATCTGAAATTGTAACTCAGGTGAAACAAGATATAAGAAGATTAATAAAAGAACTCCTGGGTAATCCTCAAGTCAACACAAATGAAAGAATAGAGGAATGTAGAGAAAGGAGAGAAGCCTTTGATGAAGAATATAAACAAAATCTAGAATATATGAAACAGATCCAAAGACAATATCAGGAAATTACAAACTCCATTGAAACCTGGCAAAACCTTTTAACAGAAACTAAAGACAAACTTTCAAAACTTAAAGATGGATTTGCAAAGTATGATCATGAAAGGAAGGATCTCTTAAAAATAGCAAGGAACTAGGAAGTAATGATACAAAGGCTAGAAGATGGCAAGAGGATTTATAACCTAAGAATAAAATATATGAATGAAGATGCAGCAACAAATACAGATGAAATAAAAAGTCTATTCACAGAAATAATTTAGGAAAACTTCCCAAACATAGGTAACAGAAGTGAAGTTCAGGTAAATGAGGCATATAGAACTCAAGCCAGCTACAACCAAAACAGATCTACACCCATACATATAATAATCAGGATCCCAGAAATCCATCACAAGAACAGAATATTAAAAGCAGTCAGAGAAAAGAAATAGATTACCTATAAATGAAAACTCATCAAAATCACAGCAGACTTCTCAATACAAACCATCAAATCAAGAAGAGCTTGGAGTGAAATATTCCAAGCCCTGAAAGAAAATAACCTCCAACCCAGAATGATGTACCCTGCAAAACTGTCTCTCAAAATTAATGGAGAGACAAGATATTTCCACGACAAAGAGGAGCTGGGGGAGTTTGTGACCACCAATCCAACCCTGCAAAGAATACTGAAGGACATTCTAGAGAGAGAGAAGAAAATCACCAGGACTCCAGGAACAATGGCAGAAAGGCCTCAAAGAAAGGGGCAGACAGTGGAATGAAGGAGAAAAGTAAACAAATAAAAACAGAAAAATAGCATGGCAGAGATAAGATAGAGAAGATTGGTTGTATCACAGTTTTATCTTGACTGATTTTATTTGAATCTGGTATGCTTGAGAGTGTCGAGTCTGAGAGTAGGGGCAACTACTCTGAAGATGACAGGATTCAATAGGATACCAATTCTGGTTTGATTGTTAACTGCCTTTGAAGTCCTATAATGTCTCCAATGTTTAGATTTTATTAATAGTGTAAAGCAATGCTAGGTTTATATTATATTTGATGATATAGACAATTTTATTGAAAATAACAAGAGACATCATAGTGCCTACCATAGATCACCTAGTATGTTTTTGTATGTTCTTTTCATTTCATGTTTCTCTAGGAATTTGTATTGCTGACTTGTTTTGATTTGTTTCTCCCTCTAATACAGAAAGGTTAGGTATATGTGTAGAGACATATACATGTGTAGAACTTTTAAGTAGTTTACGAGAATGGATTATAGTTACTGTAAAGAAAAAAAAGGAAAAGAGAGTATTCTGAAGGATATAACCATGTATGTTTGAGTGTGTGGAATTAATAGCCATGTTGCTAAAGTTTTAGTTGGATGGATGAGCAAAACTGACTGCAGTCTCACTGTTTGGATGTCCACTTTGTGGACTTTACTTTTGTAACTTGAAAAACTGCATCTAAGAGGAAAGTATGGAATTATCAACTAAGTGATTTTTTTACTGGTTACTATTTTTGTTTTTTGTTGGTTTCTTTTGTTTTGTTTTGTTTTTGAGATTTTGTATTGTTTCTACCCTCTTTCTGTTTCAAAATTTTTTCTTTAAATAAAAAATTTTAAAAAAGTCAAGAGGAGGAAAAGTAACTCCTCTAAAAGATATAAATGTATGTATACTTACGTGTGTAAGATTGATAACCATGTTACTAAGTTTTTGTTGGATTGGTGAACTGAACTGTTTTCAGCCTCACTGTTTGAATGTCCACTTTGTATGCTTTAATTTTGTAACTTGAACAACTATATCCAAGAAGACAATATGTAATGTATCAAATAGTGATTTCTTACTGTTTATTTTTTTTAAATTCTGTATTGTTTCTACCCTTTTTTCTGTTTTACTTCCCCCCTTATTATAATGTTAAAAAAAAGAGTCAGAATGTAGAAAGCTGAGGTCAGGTGGAGTCTCCTTGCATGATGGGAGGAAAAGAACTGCCCAACAACAGCAGTACATTTATTTATACATTGTTAGATTGATGTCAGTTGAAACCTCTCTGCCTAACAACTTGTTTACTTGGCTTACCTAAGGTACCTCACATTCTCAGAGCTTGAACAGCTTATTCATGTGGCCCACTTCAGGTGCTCCATGTTCTCAGGGCTGGCCTTGCTATGGTCCCAAAGTGATCAATACCAAGCTTCACCCTCTACCCACAGTTTATTTGTCTGTGTGTCTTCCTTCTGAGTGAAGTGAAAATCCTAAGCATGGCTCAATCAATATCATTCCAATCCTCTTATATCTATATCCTGGGTATATATTTTTCATCTTCTGAATATCCATAAGTCTTTTTTTGAAAAAATGAACCATTAAAAATGAGAAAAAAATGTGAACATTAAATGCTGATGGAGACTATAAAGTGACTCTGAGAAGGACTTAAAATTAATTTGTTGATTTTCTATACTTACTTATGAATTGGTCCCAGACCTAGGTGAATTGCTCCAAAAGTGGTGGCTGACATGCAGTAAGTGCAACTTTCCATGTCACAGTAGAGACACAGTACAGACCTGTATTCATCCTTGACACTGTGACACTTTGGAGGGCAAGATAAAGCTTGAGATGTAGACACCTGGCTCTCATGCCAATTCTTAAGATAATATTGCAGCTGCAACCATTTATCTTCTGCTGTAAACATCAACCTTAGAGAGAAGACAGTTTTTTTAATTGGCAAAATGTGCTGCATGGAGAAGTCTGTGATTAAAATTCCCAAGGTCTTGCTCAGTTTCTTGCCTTTACCTCACCTGTCCTCTTTCCAATAAATACAGACTTTTAAGAGAAGTCCTTATCTAAGCTTCTAGAAAATGTGACCTTCCTGGATTCCACCAAAACAAATTACTTCTATCTTTTATTTAAGTCTTTACTGTAACTCATTTTAAGATGTTGGGGCTCATGACAAATCTCTGATAATATGCCATAAATGTGAACTTAAGATTAATAATATTAACAAGAATCAAAAGGCCAAATGAGGAACTAGAAGAGGAGAGAGGGCAGAGAAAAGAAGGGGATTATAAAGAGAAGCAACCTATATTATGTACTTGTACCAACTACCCAAGATGATTGTAAAATATGTTTTACAAACATGTACCACTAACATTTTTAAAGGGTCAACCAATAGTTGTCTCTACTTTTATCTTCCAGAGAATTTAATGTTTCTATTTTCATAGATAAATCTTTGAACAGTTTTTAAAACAGCAATTGTTAAAAAGCTTATCTTTTCTCCAATGTAAATTTTTGGTAACTGTCAAAAATCAGATATCTCAATGTACCTGAAGTCATATTTTCATCCACAATTCTATTCCATTGATAAACATGTCTATTTTTTAATGCTACTATGCTATATTTTCTTATTGTAGCTTTGGAGCATAACTTGAAATCTAGACTGTAATGCCTTCTGGTTCCATCATGTTGTTCAGAATTCCTTAGCCTGTTCTGAATATCTTTTCATTCATTATAAGTTTTAGGAGTGTTTTTTTCTAGTTGTGTGAAAAGCGCTGATAGTATTTTGATAGTGATTGCATTAAATCTGTGCATAGTTTTTTAATAACATGACTATTTTACCATATTGGCTCTCCCTATCCAAAATAGGAGATGTCTTTCATTTTTAATGTACTCTGATCAATCTGATTTTAGAGTACTATAAGAAAAAATATTTTGAACAGCATCCAAACTGTACAAGAAATACAGCCAAGAATTCACCTGTACATCAAATTAAAAATACTTTCACATTAAAAATCCAACTAACAGACTCTGAGATGACTTCAGCAGCTGAGAGGAGCCTCAGTTACCTCTCCCCTGCACCTGCATAACCTTACCATCTGAGAGGAGCCTTGACCACACCTCCTCCACAGCCAAAAAACCTCAGCAGCACATGTGAGCATCAAAAGATCCTTTCACCACCTGAAGTACCTTGGTGGGCTTGTGAGAGCTGAACTGACCTCTCACCATACCCAGAGGACCTTGACAGACCAGTGAGAGTGTGCTGAGTCCCGCACCAGGCAGAGGACCTCAGTGGGAAAGCAGGAGCCTTGGTGTACACTTTCACCACCTGGAGGACCTGAGCAAGCTGGCAAGAATGTGGGTGAGTCCTTCTTCCATATGGAAAGCCATGGGTGGTTTGCTAAGTGTACCAGTGAGACCTCCATCCACCCAGACAAACCTGTCAGGCAAGGCCTGTGAGACCCTCAGTGATGCAATAGGGTCCCAGCTGGAGCACACACCATGGACAGGTAGGTCTGGTGGCCTGAAACATTCTGAAGACACAGTAACAATATGAGCTAAGGATAGGAAGGAGTTGCTCAGCCTAGCTACACAAGACATACATAGAAAACTGTAAGAGCATGGGAAAACTTCCAATGTCCTCTATTTTAATGTCTCATTTACTTGTTTGAGATGAATGGGGCACATTTGAGATTGCAGTTTGCTTTTTTGTTTTGTCATTTTCACCTCTTTCGTTAATATTTTCAATGCCACAAGGCTCAACTGTCCATCATGTGACTTAGGGTCCTACTTCATGGTTGATGTTCACCCACTTGCTACCCAGTTGCTGGTTCCTACAGTGTAGAGCAGGGGCCAATCATCTCAATTCCTCCTGTGGGCCAGCTGCATGAGTCCTATATTTTTCCTAGGCTGAGTAGCCTAGGAATATTGATGTGAAACCTTAGATCATATTGCAACAGCTCCAAGATGATGCAAAGCAAAATAATGTAAGACTAATTGGTGTCAATGAACATGCAGAAGTTAATGCAAATGACGTTTAAAAAACTTTGCAGAAGTAATGGAAAATTTCCCAAGGATAGGAAAAGAATATAATATACAGATAAGAAAGACACATAGATTCCAAACAGCCATAAAACACCCAGACATATGACAATCAAGATTCCAGAAATTCAGCATAAAAAAGAGAATGTTAAAAGTTGTTAAAGTAAAGAAACAGATCACCTATTAAGGAAGTCCATTAGAATCATGGATGATTTCTGAACACAAATGCTCAAATCAAGATGAGTTTGGAGGAAAGAATTTGAAGCCCTGAAAGAAAACAATGGTTATACAGACTTAATGCAATTCTGAGCAAAATACCATTAGTATATGTCACAGATCTAGAGAAAATATTCCTAAAATTCATTTGGAAATAGAAAAGACCTAGAATAACAAAGGCAAACCTTGGCAATAAAGGCAAGTCAGGAAGTATCACAATTTCTGACTTGAAATTATACTACAAAGATACTGTGGTACAATCAGCATGGTACTGGCAAAAAATTACAAACAGACATGAGGATCAGTGAAATAGATTGGAAGATGCAGATACAACTACAAACACATTCAGCCACCTTATCTTTGATAAAGGGGCCAAATATGCTCATTGGAAGAAAGCCTCTTTCATAAATGGTGCTTGAAAATTGGCTTTCCACATGCCAAAGGCTAAAACTACACCCATGTCTATCACCATGCACAAAATTAACATCAGAAGAGATCAAAGATCTAAACATTAAGACAGAAGCACTAAATCTACTAGAGGACAAGATAGATAGAAATATGAAAGACATAGGAATAAGCAAGGAGGTCACACACAAAACACTCACCAAATGGGAAGTACCTCAAAGAATCAATAACTGGGACCTCATCTTATTAAAAAGTTTTTGCACCTCAAAAGAAATCTACAACAGAGAGAAAAGAAAACTCACACAATGAAAAAAAATGTAGCCAACTTTCCCGCAGGCAAAGGACTTATATCTAAAACAGATAAAGAATTTAAAAATCAGGCTCCCACATTAAAAGATCCAATCTAAAAATGGACATCGGAGATGAACACACACTTCTTAGATGAAAAAAAATACAAATGGCAAATAAATACATGAAAACATTTGTCATTCAGTAGGTGCAAATTAAAACAACATTAGGATTCCATATTACTTCAGAAATAATGGCTTTTGGAACTTAGCAGAAGACAGCATCGGGGTAAGCAGCCTGGAATCTCCCCCGTGGGCCCGCCCTGCCACCGGGAACTTAGTGCAAGCCTGCATCAGGGGTAAGCTGTCTGGAACCTCCACCATATGCCCACCCTGCCACCGGGAATTTAGCAGAAGGCTGCATCAGATGTAAGCTGTCTGGAACCTCCCACGAGGGCCCACCCTGCCACCGGGAACATAGAAGTGTCCCGCCCAAGACTGAAAAGTGTCCTAGACTGCTTCAGCTGGGCCTGCCCTCACACCTGGAACATCAGGAGACCTCAGCAGGCTCCAGTTAGTGTGAAAAAATTTAGAACTTTGCTCCCAGGCAGTGAACCTTGGACTACAGCGGATTAACTGAATCAGTGTGGTGAGTATGCCAAATAGAGGTGTATAGGGGATAAATAGGGCCAGTAGTAAAACCCCCTCAGACTAACTGTAAGACTTTGGTGTGTCTGAAAAGAGTGTGTGGTATCCCCTCCTACACATAGAAAACACCAGGCAGAGTGAAAATGACAAAACAAAAAGACAAAATGCAGTCTCAAACATATAGTTCACCTGAAGCAAGTATTGGAGATGGAGACATTGAAATAGAGGACCTCAAAAGTAACACAACAGGAATCTCTGAAAAGGTAGTGAGTGAAATAAAAAAACAACTCCATCAGGCCATAGAGGAAACCAAATTAGAAGTACTTTCCCATGTAAAGATAGAAATAACAACTTTAATAAAGGAGTTGTTGAATGCAGTTAAAGAAGAATTAGAGAAACAAATACATGAGAATGGGAAACTGATTGAAACTTTGAATGAACAATATAGAAAACAAGCAGAATTCATGAAACAAACTCAGACATCAAGAAACAAAAAATTCTATTGAAAGTGTGCAAATCTGCTTAAAGGAAGCTGAGGATAGGATTTCGGACCTTGAGGACAGGACCTCAGTTAGTGATCAGGAAGGATAGAACTTTTAAAAATAACAAAGCAGCATGAAATGATAATCCAGAAGCTTCATGATGATGCCAAGAGCAACAATGTAAGAATAATGGGCATTAGTAAAGATACGGGAGTCCAGGAAAATGATATACGTAAAGTATTTACAGAAATAATAGAAGAAAATTTCCCAAACATGGTGAAAGAATCTGATATGCAGATAAGTGAAGCATATAGAACACCAAATAGTCATAATCAACATAAATCCACACCCAGACACATAATAATTCAGCTCTCAGACATACAGTATAAAAACAATATTAAAAGCTGTCAGAGAAAAGATACAACTCACCTACCAAGGAAAGCCCATTAGAATCACAGTAGACTTTCAGCACAAATCCTCAAGTCAAGAAAAGCTTGGAGTGAGGGATTTAAGTCCTGAAAGAAAACAAGTTCCAACCCAGACTGATGTACCCAGCAAAATTTTCATTCAAACTTAATGGAGAAACAAGATACTTCCATGACAAAGAACAACTGAAGAAATTCACATCCACCAAACCAATCCTAGAAAGAGTACTGAAAGACATACTAGACAGAGATAAAAATGACCACAATCCCCAAAACAACAACAGAAAGAAACCACCAGGTAGGATAAGCAATTAAATAAGAGGAAAAGCAGAAAGAATCAATGGGAACATAACATGGCAAAATCAAGCCAGGACATATCAGTGATATCCATAAATTGAAATGGCCTCAATACCCTTATAAAAAGAAATAAATTGACAGAATGGATCAAGAAACAGGATCCCACAATATGCTGTATACAAGAAAGACGTCTGACCCAAAAGCAAACTCATAGATTAAAAGTCAAAGGATGCAAAACAGTATTCCAAGCAAACAGAACCAAGAAAAAGCAGGGGTAGCTATTCTATTAGCAGACAATATGAACTTCAAACCTAAAATGATTAAAAGAAATAGAGAAGCAAGAACACAATTATAACAGGGGATCTTAACAGCCCATTGTCACAAAGAGGTAGATCAGCTAGAAAAAAGTCAGCAAAGAAATAAAAGAACTGAATCATACCTGTGAGCAACTGGACTTAGTAGATGTTTGCAGAGTATTCCACCCAACCACATCAGAATACACTTTCTTTTCAGCACACATGGGAATTCTCCAAAATAGACTATATATTATCCCATAAAACATTCTTAAGTAAATGTAAAGTAAACTGAAATCATACCATGCATAATACCTGACGACAGCTCACTGAAATTGGAAGTTAATGGCAAAAGAAATTGCAAAACCTGCATAAATAAACGGAAATTAAATAACAACCTTTTGAACAATGAATGAGCTACAGATAAAATTAAAGAAGAAATAAAACAATACTGACAATTCAATGAAGATACAGAAACAACATACTGTAATCTGTGGGATGCAATGAAAGTGGTCTTAAACTGGAAATATATAGCAATAAATTGTCATATCAATAAAACAGAATGAGGACAAATAAACAACCTAACGCTCCATCTCAAGCTTCTAGAAAAAGAGCCAGTTAAACCCAAAAATTATAGAAGAGTGGAAATTGCAAAGATTAAAGCAGGAATCAATGCAATTGAACCAAAAAATTACAAAGAATTAATGAATCAAAAAGCTGGGTTTTTTGAGAGAATAAACAAAACTGACAAACTCCTAGCTAACTTTATCAAGAGAAAGAAGGAAAAACCCCAAATTCACACGATGAGAACTGTAAAGGGGGGAATTACTACACATCCCATGGGAATTCAAAGGATCATGAATATCTACTTTGAAAATCTCTACTCACATAGAGTGGAAAACAGAGGAAATGGACAGATTTCTAGAAATATATGAACTACCAAAGCTCAACCAAGAAGGTATAGCAATTTTGAGCGACCTAGTATCAGCTATTGAAATTGAAAACATAATTAAAAACTTACCAACAAAGAAAAGCCCAGATCCGGATGGATTCACAGCTGAATACTACAAGAAACTTAGAGAAGATTTGATGCCAATTCTCCTTAAACTCTTCAACTGAGAAGAAAGCAGTCCTCTCTGAATCATTCCTGGAGGCAAGCATTACTCTGATACCAAAACCATAGAAAGATCCAACCAAAAAGGAGAGCTATAGGCCAATCACACTAATCAACATTGATGCAAAGATTCTCAATAAAATACTGGCAAATAGAATGCAGCAAATCATCAAGAAGATTATATATCATGAACAAATATGGTTCATTCCAGGAATGAAGGAATTATTTAACATATGCAAATCAATAAATGTAATACACCCCATCAACAGAGCCAAAAACAAAAACCACATCGTCATCTCAATAGATTCAGAAAAAGCTTTCAACAAAGTCCAATACATATTCATGATAAAAATCCTTCAGAAACTCGGAATACACAGCGTCTACCTCAACCTTACAAAGGCCATCTAAGACAAACCAACATTATAATAAATGGACAAAAACTGAAAGCTTTCACTTTAAAATCAGGAACAAGACAAGGATGTACACTACCACCACTCCTTTTCAACATAGTTCTGGAAACACTAGCCAGGGCAATCAGACAAGAGAGAGACATAAAAGGAGTAAAGATAGGAAAGGAAGAAGTTAAATTACCACTATTTGCAGATGACATGATACTCTATATACAAGACCCAAAAATCTTCATTAAAAGACTACTAGAGGTAATAAACAAGTTCAGCAGTGTAGCTGGATACAAAGTTAATGCTCAAAAATCAATAGCATTCCTGTACACAAAGAACTCACTGAGAGAGAAATTATGGAAATATAGCCCTTTATAATAACATTTAAAATAATGAAACACTTAGGAATCAACCTAACTAAAAATGTAAAAGACCTATATGCTGAAAATTATACTACACTGAAAAAGGAGATTGAAGAGGATATTAGAAAATGTAAGGACATTCCTTGCTCTTGGCTAAGAAGAACCAACATTGTGAAAATGGCCATACTCCCAAAACTGTAACACAGATGTAATGCAATCCCAATCAAAATACCATTGACATACCTGACAGATCTAGAGAAAACACTCCTAAAACTCATTTGGAAACAGAAGAAACGTAGAATAGCAAAGGCAATTCTGGGGAACAAAAGCAAGGCAGGAGGCATCTCAATTCCTGACTTGAAAAAGTACTATAAAGCCACAGTGATAAAATCAGCATGGTACTGGTAAAGAAATAGACTTGAGCATCAAGGGAACAGATTAGAAGATGCAAGCACAACTACAAAGACACTCAGCCACCTGATATTTGACAAAGGGGCTAAATATGTCCACTGAAGAAAGATAGCCTCTTTAATAAATGGTGTTGGAAAAATTGGTTCTTGACATATCAAAAACTGAAACTAGATCCATTCCTATCACTAGGCACAAACTAAAGTCTAACTGGATCAAAGGCATAAATATTGAAACAGAAACACTAAATCTACTGGAAGACAAGGTAGGTAGAAGTCTTGGAGACATAGGGGTAGGGAGAGAATTCATGAACAAAACAGAAACCACATGGGAATCACTTCAAAGAACCAACAGTTGGGATCTCATATTATTGAAAAGTTTCTGCGCTTCAAAAGAAATCACCAATAGGGTGAAAAGAAATCCCACCAAGTGTGAAAGAATTTTAGCCAGCAGTCTGTCAGACAAAGGACTTATATCCAGAACATATAAAGAACTCAAAAACATCAAGCCCCCCAAATTCAAAGACCCTCTCCAAAAATGGGCATCTGCGATGAACACACATTTCTCAGAGAAAGATATACAAATGGCAAATAAATACATGAAGAAATGTTCACCATCACCGGTCATTCGAGAAATGCAAATTAAGACAACATTGAGAGTTCACCTCACACCGGAAAGAATAGTGGCAATCAAGAAAGCAACTGATAACAAATGTTGGCGAGGCTGCAGGGAAAAGGAACACTGCTCCACTGTTGGTGTGAATGTTGACTGGTTTTTCCATTATGGAAATCCATATGGAGAATTCTCAGAAGACTAGGATTGGAAGCCCCATTCAATCCAGCTATTCCCCTCCTGGGTATTTTCCCAGAAGAACTGAAAATTTCATATCACAGTGATATATGTGCACCCATGTTCATAGCAGCACAATTTGTGATAGCTAAATCCTGGAAACAACCAAGATGCCCATCCACTGCAGAGTGGATGAAAAAGATGTGGCATTTTTATACAATGGAATATTACTCAGCTTTAAAAAAGGATGATCTTGAGGCCTTCATAGGCAAATGGAGACAACTTGAGACTATCCTCATTAGTGAAATAAATAAGAATCATATTTATAAATATCACATTGTGTCTCTACTGTAAAAAGTAAATAAGAACTACAAGTGTAATAAAACCAAAATGTGTAATTGCTATTGTAAAAAAAGAGAGGAAAAGTGCTCTGAGGGATAAAACTGTATGTATGTTTGAGTGTGTAAAATAGAAGACCATATTGCTGAATCTTTGTTGGATCTTTGAGCAGAACTGTTTGAAATCTCACTGTATCAATGTCTACTATGTATCCTTTAACTTTGTAACTTGAACAACTACATTCAAGATGACAATATGTAATTTATCAACTAGTGATTTCTTTGTGCATTTTTTCTTTCTTTCTTTCTTTCTTTCTTTCTTTCTTTCTTTCTTTCTTTCTTTTAGAATTCTGTATTGTTGCAACCCTATTTTCTGTTTTTCCTTTTTTCTTCTTTTAAATACAATTTTAAAAATGTGTAATTGCTATTGTAAAAAAGAGGAAATAAGAAGTGTTATAAAAGATAGAACTACATGTATTTTTAAGTGTGTAGGATTTATAACCATATTTCTAAGTTCTTGTTGGATTGTTGATAGGGTCTGTTTGCAGTCTCACTGCTTGAGTGTCCACTTTGTGTGCTTTAATTTTGTCACTTGAACAACTTTTTCTTAAAGAGCAATATGTAATTTATCAACTAGTTATTTCTTACTGTTTATCTTTTTTTGAAATTATGTAATATTTCTACTCTTTTTCTTTTTTTCTCTCTTTAAATAAAAAAAGAATGGATGCTGTGATCACATGAGGTATAAAAACATAAAGACAATGCCAGCTTAGTGGCACATGCCTGTCATTCCAGCACGAAGGAGGCTGAGGCAAAAGGATCATTGCAAGTTTGAGAGCAGCCTGAGCTACAAAGTGAGCTCAAGACCAGCCTGAACTGCATAGTGAGACTCTGTCTCAAAAAGACCAAATAAAAAAAATACAAGGATACTGAAATATTATAAATTTCATTATTAAATTCACTATAGGATTTTAAGAGGCAGTCAATTTGACAATCTCTAGTGATTTTATTTTTCTACAAAGCTTTTGACACAAGGGGATATTGTTCAATGATCGAGCATTTATGTAGCATGTGAGATGCCCTGTGTACAATATCCAGCAATAAAAATTTAAAAAACTCCTAGGCAAATGTTGATATGATTTTTATAAACCATTAAAAGAAATTTATATGAATTTCTTTAGTGTGGTTTTATATGTACTATATATGTAAATGTATAAAATATGTATAATGTATATGATATACATATGAATACAGCAGAAAGAAACACACATCCAAGTACTTTATAGAGAAATTCTTCAGAAACATATCCAGGAAAACCCGCATTGTAATTGGTAATTGTTTTTGTAATTGAAATACCACTTTTCTGTATGTATGAGCCAATATAATTATATAAAAGAAAATTTTAAAAAGCACAAAACTTTAAACAAAATGAAATTACATCCACTAATGATATATTTGCATATTAACACTCTCTTAAGAATTAATATGATATTCACTTAAATGAAAGAAAAATTTAGGATGGTGGCTGGAAAATCAACATACAAAGAGTAGTAGCCATCGGGGATGGGGAATAGGTCAGTGATAGAGTACATGACTGATTCATAGGAGATCATGGACCCAACCCCCAACTCCAAAAATCAAATAAATGAAAGGATAAAAGACATAAATTACTTATGCACAAATATAATCAGTATAAATGAAGGAACATAAAATCTTATTCACAAATCAGAAAGTTTATCATTTTAAGGATTGGGCAAAAGAATATGCATACACAAAACATGGAAGGCTCTTTATATCCTTGAGTAGGATATCTAATCATTAGAGTTAACAGTCCTCCTTAACTTATTTAAAAATTCAAAGAGCCATGTAAACATAACAAACTTTCCCCTGCAAACACACAAATTGATGGTAAAATTTAAATGGGAAAGAACATGTAATGTTAGATGGGTGTGAAAAGGAGTTAGTAGGTGAGGAGCAGCAGTGTCTCTATAATAAAATTAAGCTTACTCATAGACAGAGCAGTGGAGCAGACAAGAGCAGAGAGATGAATCAATTTTTAAATGAAAACAACCATGTAAATATCAGAAGAAAAGACAGATTTTTTTCTGTCTAGGACTGAGGCACAGAGAGAAGCTAACTATGGGTCAAAATGAAGAAGCAAGAAAGTACATAAAACCACTGACATAAAAAAGCAAAATGTGATGCTGAAAACACTGTAAGTGAAGACAAAGGAAAAGGGCACTTTATGGTTCTGGTACAGCTGGAGAAGTCCAGATGAGCCTTCTCCTCTAAAAATAATAAACATCAACTAGAAAAACTAAGAAATGACTATGTGTTGAGTTTACTAGGGTTCATTAGTGACCAAAAGCAGGCAGATTGGGAAAGGGCAGTGACTCTGGAAAGAAGGGAAATTTCCTATTTGTAAAAATAACTCTGAACTAGAGGACAGGCTGTGGTCAACACCATGCAAAAATAACTGAATGCAAAAATGATCTCTGTAGTTCTGTTGGTTGAAAGAATAACAAAAAGCCAGGTGTGGTAATACATGACAATAATCCAAGTACTTTGAAGACTGAGGCAGGAGAATCATTGAAGTTTGAGGCCAGTCTAGGCTACATAATGGGTTCAAGGCCAGTCTGGACTACATAAGGAAACTCTGTCTAAAAAAAAAAGAAAGAAAACAAGAGAAGCAGAGAAAGAGGGAGAAGAAGAGGGAGAGGAAGAACAAAAGAGACATAAGAAATAATTTAGGAAAATAACAAAGGCTGCAAAGTAGGGTGAAATCTGTGATTAAAACAAATCAATAAAGAATGATGCCTCATTTTTAGGCATAATTTTTGTCCAAGTCTAGGGCTGCTGAGTGACTACATATACATGGGCAGTACAAAGCAGTCTATGTATTTAAACCTGAAATTACTAAACTGAAAATTAGATTATGGAGTTTGAGTAGAGTCAAATCAACTGTCTGCTGAAAGGAAAACATTCCACATTATTTTATATTCTTGTGACAGAAATGCAACAGAATATTCTCAATAATGCATTGGGATACAATCTAAAATTGCTAAAGTAGATAAATAAACAGGCAAATGTAACCAGCACTCAAAATAAAAAGCAATCAATGGAAATTGCAGACGTTTGAATTAGCTGACAATAATTTTTTTTAATTCATAGTTTGTCTAACCAAGGGAAAATAAGGAAAATACTAACTATATAAGGAAAATTCTACAACTAAATAGTACAACCTCCCAAGCCCTTTATGTGGATTGAAATTCTGTTCCTAAGAATCCTCTGGGGATGAATTCCAGCCCACCAGCACTGGTCCCAGGAGAGTTTGGGACAATCGACCCCAGCTGTTGGGTGCCCACCCAGCTCCCTAGAACACTGGACTAGGCTCGGGAAGTCACCAGGCTGAGTAGACCACGCCCAGTGACATTCTTTGAACTGTAGAGTCAGGCCCTTGCCACCAGGTGAGTTCCAGCCCTCTGGTGCTGGCCCAGGGAGAGTTTAAGACCATTGCTCCCAGTGGTTAAGTGCCTGTCCAGCTTCTTAAAACACTGGACTTGGCTTGAGAGGTCCTGAGGGTGTGTCTGGGCCATGCTCAGTGACCTTTATTCAGTCCCAAAAGCCAAAGGTGCAAGAGGTAATTTCCAACACGCCCAGGGGAACTTTAGAATATCATTCAAAACCTGGAAATATAGGAAAATGACAAGATGAAAGGCCAAAATGCAATCTCAAACATCCAGCCCATCCCAAGAAAGCCTAAGAACCATGTACATAGAAGAAATTACCAGCCACACACCAGAAACACATGAAACAATATTAAATGAAATAAAGAAGCAACTCCAGGAAGCTATAAAGGAACTCAAATCAGAAATAATCTCCCAGGTAAAAGAAGAAATGATAAAAGTAGTGAAAGAAATACTGAACACATCTAAAGAAGACAAAGTTAAAAAATTAGAGGAACAAAGCAAAAAAATAGAATCCTTGAATGAACAGTATAAGAAACAAAAAGAATACATGAAGCAGATTCAAAGAGATATACAGGAAATCAAAAATTCTATTGAAAGTTGCCACAAATGCCTCAACAAAAGTGAAGTTAGAATTTCAGACCTCAAAGATAAGATTGCAGCTACAAACAGGAAAGGAAAGATCTTTTAAAATAACAAGGAATCATGAAATAACAATGAAACATCTGCAAGATGATACAAAGAAAAACAAAATAAGATTAATAGGGATAAAAGAAAAAGAAGGGGACAACACAAATGATATCAAGAGGCTATTTACACAAGTAATAGCTGAAAATTTCCCAAAGACAAGAATGGAAACCGACATACAGATTAGGGAGGCATATAGAACTCCAAACAGCCATAACCAAAATAAAACTACACCCAGACATATAATAATCATGATCCCAGAAATCCAGCATAGGGACAGAATATTAAAAGCTGTTAGAGACCCAGATTCCAGCTTTGGGCCCTCACTGCAAGCTCTGGCAGAATCCCAGCCCATGGAAAGGGACTCTTAGCCTGCTCCCAGGAAGTAAGATCACCTTCTGCATACCAGACAACCCTGGGCCACAAACAGGGTCTTGGGCCTAACTGGGTCATGCCCAATGACTACCAAGCAGTCAGTGGGACCCAGATTCCTGCTTTGGGCCCTCACCGTGTGCTCTGGCAGAATCCCAAAGCACAGAAAGGGATTTTGAGCCTGCTCCCAGGAAGTAAGAACAGGTGCTGTGTCCCAGATCACCCAGGGCTTCACACAGGGATGGGGCCCTAACTGGGCCAAACCCAGCCACCTCCAAGCAGCCAGCCTCAGTCTCTGGCTGCACCCTCTGGCAGAATCCCAGCACACTGAAAAAACTTGGAATTTAGCTTGCAGACAGTGAACCTTGGACTACAGCAGATTAACTGTGCCAGTGTGGTGAGTATGCCCCTAAAACAGAGGTGTAGAGTGAGTAAATAGGGCCAGTAGTAAAGCCCCCTCCAACTAACTGTAAGACCTTGGTGAGTCTGAAAATATTGGGGGGTGACTACGTCCTATATACAGAAAACATCAGGCAGAGTGAAAATGACAAAACAGAAAGCAAAATGCAGTCTCAAACATCTAGTCCACCAGAAGCAAGTGCAGGAGATATTGAAATAGAGGACCACAAAAGTAACACACTGGGAACCTCTGAAAAGATAGCAAGTGAAATAAAAAATAAAAAAAACTCCATGAAGCTATACAGGAAATCAAACTAGAAGTACCCTCCCACATAAAGACAGAAATAACAACTTTAGTAAAGGAGTTGCTGAGCACAGCTAAAGAAGAAATTGAGAAAAAAGTACAGGAGCATGGGAAACTGATTGAAATCTTGAATGAACAATATAGACAACATGCAGAATTCAGGAAACAAACTGAAAGAGATGTCCAAGAACCAAGAAATTCTATTCAAAGCTTGCAAAACCACTTAAATGAAGTTGAGGATAGGATTTCAGATCTCGAGGACAGGATCACAATTAGTGACCATGAAAGGATAAAACTTTTAAAAATAACAAAGCAGCATGAAGCGACAACTCAACAACTTCAAGATGATACAAAGTTCAACAATATAAGATTAGCAGGCATCAATGAAGAGTCACGAGTCAAAGCAAATGATGTACCCAAAATATTCAAGAAGTAATAGAAGAAAATTTCCCAAACATGGGGAAAGAATCTGATATACAGATAAGTGAGGCATATAGAACACCAAACAGTCACAATCAACATAAATGCACAACCAGACACATAATAATTAAGATCTCAGACATGCAGAATAAAAAAAGAATGCTAAAAGCTGTTAGAGGAAAGACACAACTCACCTACCAAGGAAATCCCATTAGAATCACAGCAGACTTTTCGGCACAAACCCTTAAGTCAAAAAGAGCTTGGAGTGAGGCATTTCAAGCCCCAAAAGAAAACAAGTTTCAACCCAGACTGTGGTACCCAGCAAAATTTTCATTCAAATTTAATGGAAAAACAAGAAACTTCCATGACAAGGAACAACTGAAGAAATTCACATCCACCAAACCAACCTTAGAAAGAATACTGGAAGACATACTACACAGAGATAAAATTGACCACAATCCACAAAACAACAACAGAAAGAAACCACCAGGTAGGATAAGCATTTAAATGAGGAGAAAAGCAGAAAGCAAACAACTGGAACATAGCATGGCAAAGTCAAGGCAGGACATGTCAGTGATATCCATAAATGTAAATGGCCTCAATTCACCTATGGAAACAGGATCCCACAATATGCTGCCTATAAGAAACACATCTGACCGAAAAGGAAACTCATACATTAAAAGTGATAGGATGGAAAACAGTATTCCATGCAACAGGAACAAAGAAAAAAAAGCAGGGGTAACAATTCTAATTGCAGGCAATGTGAACTTCAAACCTAAAATGATTAAAAGACATAAAGAAGGTCACTACATACTCATCAGTGGAAAAATTCAAGAGGAAGAACTAACAATTATAGATATATATGCACCAAATACAGGAGCACCCAACTATGTAAGACATTAATGGAGATGAAAAACCAAATACACAAGAAAACAATTATAACAGGGGACCTTAACAGCCAATTATCACAAAGAGATAGAGCAACTAGACAAAAAGTCAGCAAAGAAATAACAGAACTGAATCATACCTGTGAGCAATTGGACTTAGCACATGTTTACAGTGTTCCATCCAACCACATCAAAATACACATTCTTCTCAGCAGCACATGGGACAGTCTCCAAAATAGACCATTGATCCAGCCTGCGGACCAATGCGTGGGTTTTCCCCTAGAGGAAGGAAAACGGGGCGGGGGCAGGGTGAAGAGAGAGAGACGGAGGCAAGTTGAAGTTTTCCAATCAAACCTCGTTTATTGAGGAAGTGTCCCTGGCTTATAAAGAAGCGGGGGCAGGAAGTTACGGATGGGTCACTGTCATTTCCTGGGTGGGGTGAAAGGATCCTGGGAAATGTAGGCCGACGCACTGGATGCCCACAGGAGGAAAAGATGGAGCGGCAGCCATGAAGCTATCATGCTGCTCCCTACATCTCCTCCCTTATCACTTTATAAGAGTATGGCAGGCCCTGTGAGGACAGCGCCTGTCTTAGGTCAAGGACTCTTTATATGAACCCAACCAGGCCTTACCCGTCATGGGCCTGCAGGACAGCAATTGGTCCTGTGCCTGTCTTAGGCAGCCGGTGGTGTAACATATGTGTCCCAGTTGCCCGTCTCTGGCTGCCTGTCCAGTCTCAGGGTAGTTGGCTCACACATTACATGGGCCATTTATAGGGGTTGTTTCCCTCCAAGTTTCTTGATCTGCCATCTCCAATTGATGATAATGTACCTGAATGGGCTTGGCCATGAATGCGTCGAGCCTATTTTTAAGGAGTGTC